>JAGKTI010015197.1:0-20773 GCA_018397915.1 Birgus latro | reverse complement strand
GGAACCGAATGGAAAGGTGAAGGGTGGAATCATCAGCATATGAGTGGATAGGGTTAGATGTACAGCTTAGAAGGTCATTGATGAATAAAAGGAAGAGAGTAGGTGATAGGACAGAGCCCTGAGGAACACCACTGTTGATAGGTCTAGGAGAGGAACGATGGCCGTCTACAACAGCGGCTATAGAACGACCAGAAAGGAAGCTAGAGATGAAGGCACAGATAGAAGGATAGAAACCGTAGGAGGGCAGTTTGGAAATTAAAGATTTATGCCAGACTCGATCGAAAGCCTTTGAGATGTCAAGTGCAATGACAAAGCTTTCGCCAAAGTTCCGAAAGGAGGATGACCAAGAGTCTGAAAGGTAGGTGAGAAGATCGCCAGTGGAGCGTCCCTGACGGAACCCATACTGACGATCAGAAAGAAGGTTGTGACAGGAAAGATGCTTTAAGATTTTTCTGTTAAGAATTGACTCGAAAACTTTTGAGATACAGGATGTTAAAGCAATTGGACGATAGTTAGAGGGTTGGGAATGGTCACCCTTCTTTGGGACTGGCTGAATGAGAGCAAACTTCCAGCAAGAAGGAAAGGTACAAGTTGATAGACAAAGGCGAAAGAATTTACCTAGGCAGGGAGTAAGCACAGAAGCACAGTTTTTGAGGACAACAGGAGGGACTCCATCAGGCCCATACGCCTTGTTTGTATTGAGCCCAGTGATGGCAGAAAATACATCAGCTGAAGAAATTTTAATGTCAGTCAAGAGGAAGTCAGAGGGGGGAAGTGATGGAGGAATAGCACCGGAATCGTCTAAGGTGGAATTGGAGGAGAAAGTCTGAGCGAAGAGATCTGCTTTATCAGTAGAAGAAATAGCTACAGAGCCATCAGAGTAGAAAAGAGCAGGGAAGGATGATGAGGTAAAGTTGTTAGAAAGGCTGTTGGCAAGGTGCCAGAAGGAGCGAGAAGAATTGAAGTTGGAGAGTTGAGAACATTTAGCACGGATGAAATTATTTTTAGCAGAGCAAAGAGCAGACTTAGCACGATTCCGGGCAGAAATATAAAAAAGATGTGATTCAGGGGTGGGTTGGCTCCGGTACCTTTTATAGGCCCTCTCCTTGTTGTGCAGTCCAGCGACATCCGTAGCAGGGCCCGACAGCATACTGGTTTACCCCTGCCACATCATAATGGACCCATCCTATCAGCTGATCAGACCAGATGCGGGAGAACATCCCGTCGGGGACGCGTACCATTTATTCATTCACAATTTCTCTCCATTCATCCCTATCACGCGCAGCCACTCTTCCTTGCTCTAGAGACACCCCTCTCACATCTAACGGTCTTTTCACTCTGTCCATCCATCCTATTCGTGGTCTTCCTCTCGGCCTTACACCTCTCACATCAGATCCAGTTATCTTTTTCACCAATCACCCTTCAGCCATCCTCTCCTTATGCCCAAACCATAGCAGCACTCTTTGCTTAGCTCAGTCAGCCATCTCTCGCCTTTTTTTTTTCTTTTTTTTTCATCATTTGTCACTCGATCTATACGCGTCACTCGACACAGACTCCTCAAGTACACATAAGATGTAAAATATTACCGGTAAGTGAACTTATGTCCCTGGTTATACAACAGATGGTCACTTCCATGGCTCTATAAAGGTGGTGATAAATCCGATTTCTGTATCTGAGAAACTGTCACTGTCCAAATATAGCTGTTCTGTTCGGGGAGATTATCCTTGTATAGACTGAATGAAAACGTGCAGAGTTTACGAGAAATTTATGTATTTCAAAATACCAAATAATGTTGTTGTAACTAATATTATGAGTATTACAATGAACATCGCTAAGCAGGAGATGTGCTGATCTTATAATGTATGAGCATAGATATAAATAAGCTTTTGCTTGCAGGCAACAGGGATTTTGCAGCATCGTTGTGTGTTATTGGATATGTGTGATACCTACACATATAAACGCATGTAATATACTGCATACAATGATGGTTACTAGTCTACCCTTGTTTTGGCGTGGATGTATCAAGCACAGCCCCTTACCTTGTCAAGGACACCGATGTTGCTGTATCCACATCTGCTGCCTAAACGATCTAACCTTGCCTTATGGTGATGCCACACCAGATTTCTGGGAAAACTTATCTTCTCTGTGCGATCATCAATTGTTTTCAGAAAGTAACGTCAAAGATAAACTGCCAAGTATATACTGTGTCCTTTAAGGCTGGATACATGCGAAATGACTTGAATAAAAGAGTCTTTGGATTTAGACAAAAAATCCGAAAAAAAAACTTCCATGACTGTCTTACCATAACTGCCATTCCAATCTCTAGAAGGGAGGAAAAAAGATGCACCAAAAGACGTATGTAAATTTCAATTTTGTGAACATTAATGTGAATGTCAGTAGAGCAACTGCTGCATTTCAGACTTAAGTGGAAAAGTTTCTAGAGAAGGGATAGAAGCTGTATGCTACCTTCAATGATTTGGAGAAAACATACGACAGAGTGGGTATACAAGGAATGTGGAAAATATTAAGAATATATGGAGTAAATGAGAAGATGTTTAATGCCGTGAAGAGTATGAATGAGGTCGCTAGGGTTGGAGTGCGTGTGAATGGTGAACTGAGTGAATTTTTCCGCCTGAATGTTGAACTGAAACAGGGATGTGTCATGTCTTCGTGGCTGTTCAGTTTGTATACGGATGGAGTTATATGAGATATAAGGTAGGGCAATGGAGCGTAGGACAGTGGATGCTGGAGCTGCCCTAATGAGAAAGGGCAACGTTTGGAAGCTTCTTATCCTGTTGTTTGCAGATGATATTGTATTATTAAGTGCAAACGAAGAGGAACTGCAAAGCTTGGTGATTGAGTTTGGGAGAGTATGTAGGAAACGAAATCTAAAGGTGAATGTAGAGAAAAGTTGTGGTCTTCGAGAGCAATTCAGTCACTGACTGCACAGTGAGGCTGGATAGTGTGGAAATGGAAACTGTGAGTGTATTTATGTACTTGGGTAATGTGATCAGATGAGTAAGGATGGAAGTTTAGAGGATGAAGTGCTGGAAAGGGTACATCAAGGAAGAAAGGATTCTGGCTCATAGAAAACAGTAATATGTTATAGGGAAATGGGCATTGAAGTAATAAAAGGTTGCTGCATGATAATACTCTAACGTATGGAACAGAAGCTTGGACTTTGATGGAAGGACACAAGCCCTGAGTGAGAGCAATGGAAATTAATTATTGAAGAGGAGCATGTGGAGTTCCATGGAGAGGCAGAATGACAAATGACGAAGTGAGGGACCGTTATGGTGCGGATGTGGATGTGACAGAAAGCATTAGGAGAAATGCACTGAGGTGGTTTGGCCATCTGGAGAGGATGGAGAGTGAGAGACTAACGAGGAGAGTGTGAGTGAGGTGGAGGGGGGAGAGGGAAGGGGAGACAGAGGATGAGATGGAGGAGCAGAGAGGTACACGAGAGAGGCGAGTATAAGTTCGGGGGAGGACAGAGAAATGGCAGGGAACAGGGCGACATGGAGGCAATTTGTTTGTGGTCATCTTTAACGGGACTGGGGCGTCTGGCTATAGATAAATAGATAGATAGATACGGTAGAGCAGAAATGATGGAGGCTCGGGAAACACAGAGGAGTATTGGGTGAGGGGAGTAAAGTTGAATGGTGATGAAAATCTTTTATCTTTTGCCTATGATGGCATGTGCTAATTTCAACCATATAAGTTAAAAAGTGTTTGAATGTAATGATCGAGGACCTTCAGGAGTTGGTTGAGACAACTGGACGAAATGAGCCAGAACTGTTGCTGTAGTTGGATGGATGGATGGCCATGATGAATAAGTAGATCTTGTTGATATGACCGATGTTGGTCGACCAGAAGACAGGGATTGTTTTATTCACCACATAAGAGCAGATGGCCGTAAACCAGAGTGGAACTGGAAGATATGATGATGAGTGATTGTGCATGCCAGAGAAGTACGGCATAACCTGTTAAGATGGGTGTTGTGAGTAGATCGATAAGGGTTTACGCCAAAGTTAAGAAGCAAAAACACGTGATATGAGCAGAATAGAGTTGGTGAAATGGGCTAATATGGTTGTGGGTGGTGTGGCAGGAGGAAATGAGTACACTCCGTAAATATGAGCGTTGTGGTGAATGGTGAGGTGTACAGGTAAAGTGTGTAGAAAGAGAACACGGTAGGTGAAGGGGAGTAGACTGAACAGGTTGAGATGGTGGTGGGGCTGGGTGAAAATTATACGCCTTGTGAAAATGGTCAGTGTAAATAAACTAGTATGGACACAGTGATAGTATATTTCAGAATTTCTCCAGGCAAATGGACTAGAACGAGATGAACGTTAATAGGGTGGCTCTCATATACCTCGCATCGCATGACGCAGATATTTTTATTAAAGTCCTAGATTTATAATCATTGGACGGTCATATTTGTAGCTAAATGGAAAAAAATATCGTTAGATCTAGTAGCAAAACTACTACATGGCTGGCAAGTTAGTAGTCACGTCTTGAGCTATGCTCCATCAGACTGCAGACTGACAGCCGCGATAAAGCAAATTATATTCCTTACACCGTGTTACAGCGTATCATTTGATTTCGAGGTCAAGAGGTACTGAAGATTAACTAGAAGTGCATCACCATGAAACTTCAACGCTAACAGCTATATTCTTAACACAAAGATGCATCGGTGTGGGTAAATCCCCCATTTCTGGGTCATCTGTGAATTCAGTGAACATAAAACCTATGAGGCTGCTTTACCTCGTTATTGAATGCAGTCTGTAATGTGGCATGTACGAGTATGCTAAGCCGATCTGCTGATCACAATTGTTACATGAATGACCGTCAGAAAACGGGGGTTGTATGCTCATTCGCCCAGCTAGTTTTAAAAATGCGGCTTCATACACCATTCATTTTAAGTAATCCGCATACTGACATGAAAGTGACACTCGAAATATGCACATTATACCATAAGGACACAACAACGAATGCAATGTTGTCAGCAAGATTTTCACTCATTTCAGTTAATAATGGCAAAACGACTTAGAAAAATATTAATCGAATTTCTAATTATACTTGTGCTCGCAAAGCGAGTTGAGCTATGTTTTGCTCAACTTGTGTGTGTGTGTGTGTGTGTGTGTGTGTGTGTGTGTGTGTGTGTGTGTGCAAAATAACTAAAGCAACTTATGTCTGATTTTAGCCACAGCAGTAATTTTGGAGAATAATATATCAAACAGCAAGATCATAGGACTGGGTCAAGATTAACCTGGAAGGTCAACTTAAAATGTTTTTGTCCGATTTTGATGAAGCTTGGTGGAAACGTTCATCAAAGTGCGAGAATGAGGAGTTCGATTTTGAGAACAATTAGTCAAAGGTCAAGGCCAAAGGCAAGGTCAAAATTCGACCCGTGTGTCCGAGTGTGAAGAAAGTAACTAAATCCGTTTTGATCTAATTTCCACCAAACCTGTAGGTAGGGTTGAGAAGCAGCCAATGGGTTGATCTATTGCTCTTGAAAACAGTAGGTCAAAGATCAAGGTCACTTGGCAGTGTCAGATTAAATATTTTTTATTCAATTTACACCAGGCTTTTGCAAAGGTTCTGGGGAAGGCACAGGTACAGTAGAAGGATTTGATTCTGAGAACATTCAGTCAAAGGTCAAGATCACGGAGAAAGGTAAAATTTCTAGGTCACTGCTCAGGGACAACTCCAACCGTCTTGATCTGACTTGGCCCAATCTTGGTGGAGTCAGACAGGAATGAAGTAGGTCGATTTTGAGAGAAATCGATAGAAAGTGAAAACCACAGGGCCAGATATAATGTTCGGCCCTTAGACCAGCTGGTAGGGGAGATTATCATACTCTCTGAGTGCTCTCTCCTTTTTTTTTTTTAAAGTTTATTCTTGCTAGTACCTTCTCAATCCCATGGCATGAATTATGTTTTAGTGTTCCTATGTGCAGACTATTAATCAATTCTGAGGATATTTTCAAATTCTTGGTATCAGATACGGCAATTATTAATCTCCATCACAATGACGAGGCTCTCCTTTGCTGAGCAAAATCGTCTGGAACCAGTTTTAATAAAGGTAAAGAGTATATCGTCAGGCTAAAGGACGTAAGTTCTTTTTAGTGGGTTCGGGTTCATTTCACCCCAGTAGACTCGGTTCGGTTCCGTCACAGTGAGCCAGGTTGGATTCCGAATCACAGTGGCTCCACTTGAGATCAGCTGCAACACTCAGTTATTTTCCGTGTATTATTGCTGCGTATATGTCACAGGGTTGCCGTTTCGTGGAATTCGTTTGCTAATGTGGAAAAACAGTGAGCGACGTACCAAGGCGTGAATGAAGAGGACATCTTTCCACACCAGTGTAGACAATTTCTATGCTACTCTCTTATTCGATTTTTTAGCAAAAAATATCATGACATAGTTAGGATGCATTAATATCTATTGTAATTTAGATCCCTTGTAGTTAAACCAACAAATATGTAGCGTTTGTGTATAATATCGACTTAAAGGAGAATACTTCGTGAAACCGGCAAGCGGTATCATTACTACTTTACACATTGTCACAAGGCATATTATTTACCTGGCAAATGCTATCCATTAGCAGCGCTATTTCAAAGTGTTCAGGAACTGCAGAAGCAATTTTTTCCGTAAATCGTGTGTAAATGAACTCTGAACATGACTGGCAAGGTAAGATAGCCAGTACTGAATTCACGGGTTAGCTATGATCCATAATGGTAATGTTATAACAAGCCTATATTCACACTGGTTGTGTACATACTGATGCAGTTTGTATGTGGTTAGATACCTGTATATATGTTTTTGTCGTGCAGAGATAAACTATTAATGTAATTGTTTTAAGGTTAATTACTTTTTATTATCTGCTGGGTGTTGATAAAATGATTTATCTCTTGGCTGGTTATTGGTCAGCAATTATTTAAGCTTTATTTTGGTATCTTTATTTTTTTAACTTCCGTGCACTTCAGTCAAGATATATTTTAATTCACTTGTCATACTCTTGCTAAAGCCAATAAATATCATGTTAGTTGTAATAACATCACATTTTCTGTCATCCTAAACGTGTGGAATATTGGCGTCAGAATCAGTGACGATATACGGCAACATTGATGTGTTGTAGCAGCCGGTTTGCTCACGCAGGACAGGAAAGATCTAATAGTCCACACTGTTTACAGTTGACTCTCGATTCGAACTGTCATCATCATGCTGTATGCACGCTAAGCCCTGTCAACGGTGAACATACCACAGGCCCTAGGTTTCAGAGCCATCTACAAGGAAACATCGTCATTACTGGGGATTGTTATGAATCACGAGGAGTCTGTGCTTCTTTCTATTGTCTCGCATTCTCACTCCGTTAAGAGTCTTTCTAGGACCTTTTGAGTATCCGTTTAGTTTGAATATTTTACCTTACCATTTTCTTGGATAAAATTTATAGTTTTTTAATGCTGATATACTTTGTACGGATGCTGTACGAGAGAATTCAACGTACCAGTTAGAGAAATTAAAAATTAAGGAAGAAATGTAGGTGATCCTTTGTAGCCAACGAGAATACGGATATCATCTTCACGGCATCGGTGAACCTGGAACTTGGCGACGCCTGCAGCAGTGCGGCCTACCTACCAGTGGGACGGCGGTTGTGGTTGTGTGTGTGTCTGTATGTGTTCTCTTAAGCTATTCTTTAGGATTGCAGTGATCTCGATTATGCGGACGAACCTATAAACTCTCATAAGCCTAAGTTGTATATAGCATTACTTGTATACTGTATACGTTTGCGTTCACTTACACATCTTCTGTGGTAAATCAGACAATTATTATTAAAACAAACTCTGTGTGCGTGTGCATGTTGTGTGTTCTAACCGGTTCCCTGGATTAAAGCCTCAGCTTGATTCACGGACTGGTCACACTGTTGGACAAAGTATATTTTCCCCTTGTCGGTCTTCACCAAGCATTTAGTTTGGGGACTATTGCAAGGCGTATCCAAGGGCAAGACTGGGACTTAGCAAATACTGACAGACTACATGAAGGACCCTGTGCAGTTACTAAATTACGGGAGGATTCTAAATAGCGGACCGTCATTCGTAAGTACCGGTATTACTTTTATTACATGGGTACTTGTTTAAAGTATACTGTACTTACATCACTAACCATACGAATGTTACCGCATCATGTAAAGTGAGAAGCTTTTACTAATACTGTTCGTGGTGGCATTATTATTATTATTATTATTATTATTATTATTAATATTGATGTTAATGGTGATGGTGATGTTGATGATGCTAATATTGATAATGTTGATGTTGATGATGATAATGTTGATGTTGTTTGTTGTTGATGCTGAAGTTAATGTTGATTTTGACATTGATGATGATGATGAAGCTGCTGTTGTTGATGCTGATTGTGATGTTGCTGTGTTGTTGTTGTTGTTGCTGTTACTGTTACTGTTGATGTTGGTGATGTTATTGATGTTGATGTTGATGTCGTTGATGCTGATGTTGTTGATGTAGTTGATGCTGATACTGATGTAGTTGGTGATGATGATGATGATGATCTTGATGTTGACATTGTTGATGCTGCTGCTGAAGATGTTGATAAAATTGTTTGATGCTGATGTTACTGATTTTGATGTTGATTTTGAGGCTGTTTTGATGCTGATGTCAGCGTTGATGATGATGTTGATGCTCATGTTGTTGATATTGTTGCTGACACTGTTGGTTGCCGTTGATGATTTTAGTGTTATTGATGTTGCTCTTGTTGATGGTGATGATGGTGGTGATGATGATGTTGACGATGATGATGCTGATGTTGGTGATGCTGATGTTGAGTATGACGACGATGATGATAACGATGTTGATGATGATCTGTTTTGATGTTGATGCTGTAGTTGTTGATATTGGTTATGATTTTGTTGATGCTGTTGTTGATGTTTTTAATGTTTGTGATGCGGTTTATAATGATGATGACGACGTTGTTGATTTTGATGTTACTGCTAATGTTGATGTTTTTTATGTTGATGTTATGATAGTGCTGATACTGTTATTGTTATTGCTGATGTTGATGGAGTTGTTTTTTTTTTTATTATTGTTATTATTATTGCCTACTGATTTGCGAAGTGAGATTCATGATATGTTTTGCTTGATGCTGTGTATGTGTAAGTGGAGGGGTGGGGTGCCTCTGCACTCCAGTTTTTGAGGGTATGTGAGCACACACGTATGAGTGGGCGCACGTGTGTGGGTGAGCGCACATGTTCATACACCCGTGTGTGTGTGTGTGTGTGTGTGTGTGTGTGTGTGTGTGTGTGTATGGTGTGTGTGTGTGAGGGAGAGAGAGAGAGAGTGGTGTGTGTGTGAGGGGGGATGAGAGAGAGTGAGAGTGAGTGAGAGGGCACGCGAGTTTGGTGTGCTTACGTGTGTGTGTATGTGATTCAGCAGAGTAACTTCAACAGTATTTATATACACGAGTTTAACCAAATTCGGTCGTGAGATAGAGGGACTACCACCGGTCTGACCTTTTTTTTTTTTTTTAAATAAAAGTAAGTCAAAGATCAAGGTCATAGGGCTTAGTCAAATCTGTATGCATCTGATGACCTGCTAGAGAGATTGAGTCTAATGAAGGAACGAAAGGTTTTTATTCTGAACAATCGGTCAAAGGTCAAGGTCATTAGGGAAGGTGAAATTTCGACTCGTGAGTGTATATTTGAACAAAATACCTGGATTAGTTTAGAATTTAGATCCTACTTTAAGCAAATTTAGCGGGATGCTGGAGATGGACCTAGTGTATTTTTTAGAAGAATAGATAAAAGTCAAGAACTCACTGCAGTGCCAACTTACACTATTTTAATCCGAATGACACCAAACTTTTTCGAAGGATTTAGGATAGGACAAGGATAAACGGATTCAATTTTGAGAGCAGTCTGTCAAATGCAGTCAAATGTCAAGGTCACAAAGAAAGGACTGATCAAGGTCACAACAAGAAGTCAGGAGTCAAGGCCTTATAATAAAGTTAACATAAGGTTGCTTTGATCTGATTTGTACTTAACTTGGTGGAAGGTTTAAGGGTCGGCAAGAATGATATACTTCGATTTTAAAAGTAATCGGTTGGAGTTCATGGATGCAGAGCCTTTAGAAGAACTGGTGGGCGCGGGTGCTGCACACTGAGTGTTCCTTCTGGTTTCACTCTATTTCCATCCATCTTTAGTCTTAGGCTATGGAGTTTGACTTCTGTGTCAAGAGGTAAGAATATAAACAAAATGGGTGCAGTTACAGTACGATGAAAAGAGTGGCATGATCATAAGAACAGAAAGGGTGAGTAATGTGATACCTAGGATTTACATTTTGGAAGGAGAGGGAGTGGAAAGAAGGGAGAATCAAAAGGTGATTTACGTGGATGTGTCGTGTCCTCTGTTTGTGCATTGAAAAGTTCCTGGGCTTCCGGGAGCGGTTTCTGCCTAGTCCATTTCCAAAGTCTAAGAAATAAAACAGAGGTGAAAGTATGATATAAGACAGGTTTTTGTCTACTGTGACCTAATCGCCCAAGAGTCTGATAAGTGTGCGCATGGAATGGTAAACTTAATGGATAATGGAGTAACGTAAAGGTGAACGAATCTCTGTCAGTGATCAGTAACAATCGTGTGGCGAAGCAATCAGGGTAAACCATAGAATAATCAACAGACCAACTTGTGCATTTCACTTTTTATTTTTTTTTTATAGTTCCTTATATACAACACCTCTTGTAGTGAAAGTAAATCGGTTTATTCACATATTCAGAGCGTAAAGCAAGCGCAGCAGATTTATGGTCATTAGTTGTTTTTCATTCTTTAAAAAACAAGTCAGAGCTTAACGAAATCTTGTCAAACCAACCAGTAATAAAGAGCGTTGGAGTCTTGTTTTTTTTTTTTTCCGAGTCTCAGACGCGCAAAGGCACTGTTCACCAGGACTGTACATTATAGTTCTAGTGGACTGCTATTATTATAGAAAATATATAAAAATATCCCTCAATGTGCGCGAATACTGAACGTCTCACCACTTGTCAGGATTAGTGTAGGAAGGACATCAACCCTGGTAGGACAGGAATGGGAGGGTGTTCTTGAGCCCTCGGGTGCCACCTCATACCATCGGCCAGGTACCAAGAGTAATGGATGTGTGCCTCAGAGCTTATTCGTTTCTGATAATCCTCTCCACCTTCGTGCTGGGTGAGGACGTACAACACGGAATTACGAGGAGCCACGCCTGTTATGCGTAACAACACGCTTCCCCTTCCCCTGATACCCACTTACTGTATCGGTCCTGAATGAGCGTAAAACTGATAAAATTACTACCAAACCCCCGTGCCTGAGTTATGAAACACTGGACGAAGAACTTTGATACTATATCTCTTTTACTTCATATAACCCAGCTTTCCGTCCCTTTGTTACTTATTTCATGAAGTTCAATGGCAGAATAAGACACAGATAAGGCTTAACATCCTTTTCATTTTACTTCTTTGTGACTAGTTTAATTTTTTTGTGCTGAATGTAATGCAAAAAGGGTATGGTTCAGGTACTCAACCCGCTATTGCTCACTTTGGAAGTCTTGAGCGAGGTGGGGTCCGGCTACTAGATTTCCGTGTGTCCATCAAGCATAACGGGGGGACGGTCACGCTAACACCCGCCCTTGGTGATAGGGAGCGCGGTGGGTGGCCTCCTGACCTTGCGGGCCCCTTGTTAGAAACTGACTATGTTGGCCGTAGATTACACAGCGGCGAGTCCATTATCCCACCAGAAAGTGTTATTACGGAAGCTGAAATGAGAGGCCACTAGTGGAATAATTGCAGTGGGGTGGAATACAAGCACAAGTCTGGCGTGTGCGATGGCGTTGTCCTGGGTCTTACGTAATACGCTAACTACACTCCGGCCACTCTACAAGCAAAAAAATCAATCTACTCGTACACTCCCGGGAAGATTGTGTGCCATACCACAATACAGTCTCGCCACTGGGGATGTTACACAGTTTCTCTTATAATACCAATATAGTAATATCGCTTATAAGAATGTTTTGCCCTTGACTTATGGGCGTGAAGCAGTAATCGACCAGGCATTACTTCACTAGTTGGGAGGAAAAGGTAGGGGGAACTTGTCTCACTGCTTCGGTGATGATAAGCAACGAGGAGTGGAATCTAGTGGCTAGTTGTTAGTGAAGAAATACCGTACTGCATGTGCTGAATCAAAATTATATTTAGGAAAGCCGGGCTATTGTATGAATGTGGACTGCAGATGAACAGAATAAATGATCGAACCTAGGCTGGAGCGGGGCATATTGTGGGTATTTGAATTTCGTTAAATGTCTAAAGATTTTTCACAAGACTGACCGACGAGTCATAACACTCCTACGCTAATACGATTGCATTACACCTGCATTAGAGAGCACTAGCATGTATTTACTAGGGACAGCAGGTATCAGTGCCCCAGTGATAATATACAAAGGTGTGTCGCAATCTGCTTCGCGTGGAATGACTGACCATGGGACCGGACTGCGTGCCCAGATTCGGCTGCTTTTAACAACTTCTGTTCCGTCGACGAATTTTCAGTTCTGTTCTTGTCATCTCCACACAATTCTTAGTTGATAAAGGGCAAACTTAACGAACTGAATGGGTCAGATATTGACTTAGCAAACCTTTTTACTGTGAGAGGTCATTCCTGGGCTGAGTAAAATCGCCTGTAAGTAGCAAGATCATAGCGGGGGAAAAAATCATCGTACTGAAGGGCTAAAACAAACCTATGGTAAGTTAACCATCCAATTACACAGCTGCATACTTATACACCCATAGATGTAAGTGAATATGGAGGTGGCACATGACTGACGTAACGTTTGGGTGTAAAGGAACTCTTATAGAATTAGGCTATTCAGGCTTTCACAGTGTTCTTAGAATTTTTACAGGCTGTTGTAGTTACATAAATGCTATCAGAGTAGTAGTGTATTTCTCCCAGACAATCGTGTCAGCAATTATTCGACCTTATACCCTATGCATGGCGATTAAAACAAAATTTATGATATATTTACAATGTCAAACCTGGCTTACTTGGAGTATCGAGCCCAAGCATGATTTAAAAGCGATTAAAAAAATACATCTTGAATCGTCCAGTAATGTCAAAGTAGGGAAAAGGTGAAGGTCGTCTCCCCTTTGTTTCCTTGTGTTGCAGATCAGTGATATCCTCCAATGACAGCTTCTCTTAATAAACATTTGTGAACCTCATGAGATGGGAAATCGAGATGTCCTGTGAAATGCTGAAAAATTTAGGAACAAGTGGATGTACAGTACTGTACATTAAAACGTGCCCTCGTGTGTGTGTGTGTGTGTGTGTGTGTGTGTGTTGCACGTGCGCTTGCAGGACCATGGATACACATCGCTTAGAATATTACACCTCAGGTTTCCATCATTTGTTGGTAAATTTTTACAACCTGACACAAAGTTCTCAACCAAAACACGCTTATCCGTTTCTTATAATCACCCAGCGTCAAGGACACCCTTTTCGGAGACTGAAAACATTGCATGAAATGTTAAAAGTTATCAGAGCTTAATGTCACCATGATCAAAACAGCCTTGGCAATATCACACATTTTTGGAGGATAATGCAAAGTAGTATCATTATGTCAGGAGCATTAACAAATGTACGCCTCACACGAAAGAGAGAACTCGGTGAGGAATATTGTTAGTGAAAAGATTTTACCCCCTCCACCCCGCCCCCACACCCCTAGCCGGGTAACCGCAAACACTGTCATAAAAGGCTTCATCGAGTTTCATGGCAAGACTCCACAAATTTAAGCAGCACGTTTATCGTTGGATGAACCACTATTTTTTGAATGATTAGTCGACCAGAAACAACAGAGGAATTATAAAATTAAACCTCATGAGGTATTAAGTTCCTAATATATACGTCCAGTTTGAGTGGCCTACACGAAGACGCAATTAGAAACAAGCAATTTTCCTCTGCTTGGTGTCGGTGAATCGGCCTCTGTAACCTTGGCGCATCTTTTACTGCCGAACAATGCATAAGAGACGCTTGGAACTCCTGGCTCGCTGCGGCCTCTTCACACATTTTCCTAAGTCGTAAACTATTGACCTTAAGTCCGGGTTGACATCGACATAACTGCACGCATCGTAGTGCAAGGCGATACATACCGAATCGATCCGCTGCTGTCTCTGCCATGACAAAAAGTTTGCTATGGTACGAATGGAGCAGTAAAGTTTAAATTGTATTATCACAATACTGTACGGCAAACACTAGAATCGTGTCTCTAGTGAAATTTGCGAGTATAACATTATTAGTTATGATGATGATGATGATGATGATGATGATTGTCAGTAGTAGTAATAATAATAATAATAATAATAATAATAATAATAATAATAATAATAATAATAATAATAATAACCTTCATCCTCATTCTGATCCTCATCATCACCCACATTGTACATGCATAAGACTAGAGGTCCAACAGTCTACTTCACGCTGGTTTATAATTTAGCAGTGCTTAGTGATTGGTACAACTGTGGACGCCACCGACTGAGCGAATTTGCAGCCTTCCTAATTTTGCTATTATTATTAAGAACTCCACATTCTGTGGAGGTTTTATTAATATTGTAGATATTATATTTTTGGAGGGGGGAGTGAGGGAAGATCTAGAAGGCTACATTCCCAGACCACTCAAGATAGACACTTGAAATTCACAGAAGCGATGCATCTTGGTTTCAGGCTCCTTTTGGCACATTTGTTTTTTTTCCCAGCACTAGCGTCGCACTAGCGACCTCTGGCATTTTCTTCAATTTTTGGTCTCCTGCGCAGCAATTACTACTGAATCGATTGCTTCGCATATGTTGCAATATACAGTCGTCAACATATACTAGTGTACCTGGGTATTGATCTTGAGATCCAACAAAGAGTTTTGAGACACTGAGGAAATCGTAATGGCCGCCTCATGCCTGAAAGTACTGAATCTGAAAGATATTGGACGATTTTGACCAACCTTAGTGGAAATGTAGGGGGTCATGAGTGAACATGATTTGCATGGTATGAATGACCTTGACCTTTATCTCAAGGTCACTGGTAAAAATCCGTAAAATTTTTCGGTCATAACAAGTTTCCTGGTATTAATTCAACAATGATAAATGTACTGGATTTTCATCTGTAATGTGGAGTTCTTTGTATATTGCTTCAGCTGTTTCAGAATTCTGGTTATTATTATTATTATTGCTATTGATGTTGTTGTTGTTGCTTTTGTAGTTATTGATATTATTGTTGTTATTTTTATTATAGATATAAATGGGACTTAAGAGTCTGTAAGCTGCCTATAAACCACAAAGAGTTACCGTGGGGGCACAAATAGCCAAGTGGAAATCATTAACAAAGAAAAATAATGTTAACTACAGTTTTGAAAACCTGAGGTCTTTGTATATAAAATGCAGTGTTATAATCAACTCTTAACCTATACAGATGCTGGTTTGGGCTAGAGCTCAGATTCAAGTATGGAAGCAAAGAATAAATACGTTTACAGGGAATGTGGAGGTGCTGGCTTATATTCATGCACGGTTTTGTCTGGTGGTATGTGGTGGCTACCATCATCCACTCATTGATGTAGTTCTATCTACTTCTTCCTTCAATTGCGTCATTCCTTTTCTGTTTCTGCCTTCCTGTCTTCCTGTTTCTCCCATCTTACCTCTCACTTTTTATTACTCCTCTTTCCACTTCAGGTGCTTCTGCTTTTGACTGAGTAGCCTACTAGTTCCCATCAAAGCATTAACAACGTTGGGCGATAACCAGTTGGCCAAATAACGGGATGAAGTGGAACCTACTATGGTGCTACTGTTAACAGAGTAGAGAGACGCAAATGCGGCACTCATCTGGGAACCAAACCTTTTCACTCTTCCACGGGCTTCGCTGTTGCGAGGAGCTCCCTGCCGCAATGGAACATTGGTTCACTGTAATGGACGGCACTGCAGGAGCGGTTGCTTGCCCGTAGTTGATGAGTCTACTTGGTCCGAAAGACCAAGGTTAATCAACAACGACAACTAAAGGCCCCTCCAAGGGGGGAATCACACCAACCGCGAGCCGGTACTCATCTAGCGCGGCTCGGAATATGGCCTTGATCTTGACCTACGTCCACCAATTTTGAAATGGTAGATTTTCATCCCTTCTACACACCTGTACAATATTGTGATTATATCTTGGGCGATTGCGAAGTTATCATGGTAACAGTCACACTGACCTTGACCTTCTGTCACCAATTTCGAAGCCGTAGGAGATTTCCATCCCTGCTACACACCTACAAAATTTTGTGATGATATCTTGAGGGGTTGCGAAGTTATCGTGATAACTGACACACAGACCTTGACCTACTTTCACCAGTTTCGAACTCGTGATCGCTTGGTTTCCCTACTATACACCTGTAAAAGTTTGTGATGATATCTTGTGCGGTTGCGAAGTTATCGATCTAACAGGCACACACAAACAGACACACAGACAAACTGAAAATAATATCAGCTTCGCTATCGTTGCTGGTAAAAACAAGTCTGGTCTCAAACACAAGTGCAGAACCAGATAAAAAATGCAAGCTTTGACTTACCTGTGAATGTGAAATGCAGCTCACGTGTTGGTACTTACTTTATCGGAGGTGATCTCAGGTGTGGCTGTATCCTCATATACTTCCTTAAATGAAAGGATTCTGTACGTGGACTACATTTCAGGCGTCGTTTAGTCAGATAAGGGTTGGATTAGGGAATGAACCATGACCATGGAGTGAGGACAGATACCTGAATCCATGTGCTGAAATACACAACGGTACTAAGGAGTGCAGATGCTTATGTGCTTAACATTTCCAGGATTTTCAAGTACTTGATTCCAGTAACACCTCTGATGACGTAATATACCAAAAGAACCTCTCTTTAAAAAGGAATGCAAGATCCTAAAACGTTATTTGAAGTCATATATACACTCTCTGTAAACTTTCTATGATGAGACAAAAACCACAGAGAGGCAGTTTGTGTGTGTACTGTATATGAGTGTGCGTGTGTGTGTGTGTGTGTGTGTGTGAAGGAATATTTGGGCGTAAAGGCTTGTAGAGTAGCAATTTGCAAAGATGTGTAAATGTGTGTGTGTGTGTGTGTGTGTGTGTGTGTGTGTGTGTGTGTGTGTGCGCGTGTGTGTGTGCGTGTGTGCGTGCGTGCGTGCGTGTGTGCGTGAGTGCCTGCTTGGGTGCGTACGTGTATGGGGGCGAGGGTTTGGGGGTGTGAAGGAATGTTTCGGAATGAATGTTTGCAGGGTTGCAAAGGTGTGTAAATGTGTGTAAAAGTGCGAAGGTGTGCTGGGGTGTGAAGGTGTGTAGGGATCTGAAGGTGTTTTTTTTTTTTTTGTCCGATTCTGGGCATAGGCTTCACAGCCTGCTATCTAGACCCAGCAGTCCTCCTACATATCATACACCTCTACATGTCACCACTTCGGTGCTAACACCCACCGTCCATACTGAATACATGCTAGGGCTGTCTCATCCAGGACTGGTGTATTGATATTAGCAGGGGTATTTTTGCGACATGTCGGCGGGTCTTCTGGTAGATCAGTAAAGCCTGGTTTTCATGAAATTCAAATCCTTACTCTGTTCCCTGCCCTAGCGGGGATTTAAACCTGGGTCCGTTAGGACTGCAGGCCACCTCTCTACCGATTGAGCCACCGCCTCCTCCGCGTGCGTGAAGGTGTGTATGGGTGTGGAGTGTGTGGCTGTGGAGTGCATGGGTGTGGAGTGTGTGGATGTGAAGGAGTGCGTGGACGTGAATGAGTGTGTGGGTGTGAGAAAGGCATAGGTGTGAAGGACCGTGTGGGTTTGAAGGAGTGTATGGATGTGAAGGTGTGTAGGGGTGTGAAGGAGGGTATGGGCATGAAGGTGTGCAGAGGTATACAGGAATGTAAAGGTGTATAGATATAGGTAGGTTTGTAGAGGTGTGCTGTGTAGGGGTATGAAAATATACAAGGTTCTTCAGGTTTATAAAAGTGTGGTGTTTTAGCGATGTAAAAGTGTGCTGAGGTGTGAATGCCTGTCGGGTAAAGGTGTTTAGGTTTGTGAAGGTGTGTAGAGATGTGAAAGCGTTTGTGAGTGAGAGGGTGTGTAGGTGTGTGAATGTGCGTAAACATATGGAGGAGTGTAGGGGTGTAGAGATTTGTAGGGGTGTGAAGGAGATTAAGGGTGTAAGAGCTTGCATGCATGTGAAGATGTGTAGGTGTGCGTAAGTGAGTTTCCGAAGACGAAGTCGAGGACCTTAGCGAGCTTGAGCCAGGATGACATTTCTCGTCCATCAGTTTATGTGTTCACTCTTTAGTGGTCGCAATTATGGACTGATTTTTGACGAATAAGGTATCAGATGAATCCCCTCCATTTGACGGTGTGCCCTAGTAGGAGTGGTCAACGTTCTCCCTGAGTCACAGTGACCAAAAATGTCATTATCTATAAGAAAATAGGCATAAAATTGGTATATCTGGAAAAAGGGCGATCAAAATGCAGTAATTTATGCCTTCATCGCAATATTTATACAGCCCACTAAAAACTGGTACATCGTACATAAATAACCGCTAACTCATTACGTGGTGGAGGTAGGCAGGCAGGAAGGTAGGTAAGTACGCAAGCAAATAGATAGGACTGTGGGTAGGGAGGTAGGTAGGAGGGTAAAAGGCTAGGCAGGGAGGGAGGTAAGCAAGGAAGTAGGCAGCGAAGTAAGTAGGGGGGGTTGGCAGGGAGGTGGGTAAGGAAATCGATAGGGAGGTTGACAGGGAGGTAGGTATGGTTGTAAGTAGGCAGGGAGGCAGGTAGGGAGCCAGCTAGGTATGTTGGTAGGTGGACATGTAGGCAAGAAAGTAGACAGGGAGACAGGAAGAGAAGTATGAAGACAAGTAGTCAGGGTCGGACAGGCAGGAAAATAGACAGGTCTGTAGGTAAGGAGAGTGGTGGGTAAGAAGGTAGGTAGGGAGGCAGGTACGTCAAAGGGTTGGATGGACAAGGAGACAGGTAGGCATGTACGTAGGTTAGTAGGTAGACAGGCAATGAGAGAAGTAGGCCGGGAGGTAGAAAGAGAGGTCTGCAGGAGGGTAGGTGGAGATTTAGGCAGGCGAAAAGGCAGGAAAGGGTTCGGGTGGGTGGGTAGGCAGGGAGACAAGCAGGAAGTCAAGTAGGGATTCGGGTAGGTAGACAGACGAGAAAGTAGGGAAGCAGGGAGGTAGGTATGTAAGTAGGCAGGGAGCTGAGTAGGTAGGTAGGAAGGTACGGGAGGTAAGAAGGTAAATAGGTGCGGAGGAAAGTAAGAAGAGAAAAGCGACAAGGAGTGCAAGTTAAACACTGATACACTAAACGAATAATTTGCGGCTTAATACCTCCCGGTTAAAGGAGCAGTTGTCTAACGAAGTGGCTACAAAACTTGGAAACATCGCCTAACAAAGAATCCTTCGTGCCGTACATGCCAAGGATTATCCGAGACTTCATCTTCGGCACAGCACGGCAACACGCAGCGAGTATAAGGATGTGAGGGTGTGTAGAGGTGTGATTGTGTGCAGTGAGGATGTGTAGAGGTGTGGTGTGAGGTGTGTGGGTGTCCAGGATGTGTAGGGGTGTGAAGGGGTATGTGAAGATGTGTAGGGGTGTGCGTCTCGCTCTCACACCTGCAGACACCAGGTGCACACAGCCTCGGGGGTATCGGAGGCAGGTACTCTTCACCCCCTAAAATTACGGAGGTTAATAAGAAGAAATAAAATAGCTTTGCTTTGGGGAAATCTACGAGTGTGTTGAGAAGAGTACATACTGTTAACCACTTCGCTTCGATGACGCCTTTTTCTTTTCTTAAAGGATACCAAATAGATAATTTGTTGCAGTTCACGGGAGACCTTTTTTTGTGAAGGGGTATGTTACGGTTTCATCTGACCCCTCCAGTTAAAGAAGCATGTTCTGAGCAGGATATAACTGAGAAGTGATAAAAATTTTATGGGAGTTGAAAACTTTACAAGGAAAACTATAGAAGGAAAAATGTTTAAGTCCCTCCGACTAAAGAGGATAATAACTATGTAAGTCTCGAGGGAAGCTAAGAACTGTTCGGAGGTGAGCTGAGCTATTTGTGGAGAATTGGGTTTTGCTAAACATTTCTAGTCATATTCATATTCCTTCGTTTGATTAAAAGGAACGAGAACATTGGACCTCATTCCTCCCTCCCCTTTCTTCCTTGTGTTAGGATTGGAACTAGAAACCTTATTTCCCGAAGTCTGAGTTGCAAATAGCAGCGTACCTCCTACGACACAAGATGGACGGAACTATTACAGGCTATTCATAAATGTCTTCAGTCTGGTGTTTTTTTTTCTCCTAATCTTGCCACAAAATAGTCTTGTTCAGTGAAGTGAAGGGCAAACTATCTTTATTAACCTTTTTACTAATCTGGCGGATGTTTTTATTACCTGTCGTTGTTGCCATTTCATTTTCTGCAGCTTTGCAAGGGCATCTGGAACTGAGAGGATTAATGTATGATTGGTTTCGAACAGTTGTTAAAGAACCATGATCTAGAGTCACTGTTCCACATGACATGAGAGAGAGACTCAGGATGCTGATAATAATAATTATGATTTTTTCTTCCTTGTAAGTATGGTAATGGTCATCTGTCAACGGATAAAATGAAAGAGAAAAATAGGACTTTTTTTTTTTAATGGTATCGTCACATAAGCCGTCAGAGGAAATTTGACATGTCTATTTTACTGAATC
>JAGKTI010015196.1:0-20773 GCA_018397915.1 Birgus latro | reverse complement strand
GCCAATAATAATAATAATAATAATAATAATAATAATAATAATAATAATAATAATAATAATAATAATAATTTCTTCACGAGGTTTGCCCAAGATGAGAATGGAAGATGTTAGATTGTGCTGCCTCCTGTGTGGCGAATATGCTGTCTTACTCCTAGTCAGAAAATTAATTCCACGAGTTTAACTGTTAACATCCTGATTGTTAGCCCTTTAAACAAATGACAATACTGCCTCAAAACCTGATGCCACGACTGTAATTATTAGTAACCGAAATCAGTTTTAACGCAATCAGAATGGTTTGGCGAGAGATAGATGCACCACAGTAACGAAGCTGTCCACACTCTGTTTACTATACGCACTCTAGTCCGATCAGATTTCTCTATGCCAACAGTACCAAATGACCAGAAAGTTTTCCCATAAACAGGTAAGTCAACATATATACTCAGTACGGCTGCGTATGGTGCTGGAGAGGGGCACCTTCATGTGGTGGTACAGGTGTGACTGGCCACTTTAAATGCCACTTTATACAAACGGCCATCAATTCCATTTTTATCACCCGGAGAGGAGGATGGTGGTCTGTAGGAGGAGGGCAACTTCAGCCTTCAGTCCACCGGGTTTCACGTTCAGATGAGTGGAGGGTTGCAACTACTACTGTTACTACAACTACGGTTACATATTTTATGCCATATACCTAATGCATGGCATGTCACCGTCACTTAACCTGACCTTTTACCTGGGAACAGTTCGTGTGTCTACTTCGCGAAGGATCCCTGAGATGATGAAACGTCCCACCCTTGCACCGAGTGGGACTTGACACCTCTACCTACGGCATTACCCTCACGCAGGAGGTGAGCGGTACTTCCAGGGATGCCTTCTTACACTGGTATTGAAATCTATCTGTTGCCCAACACCTAGCCCCAAAATTACTCCAATATCGGCGGAAATTGATCTAGTAACTACGAAGCACGATTGTCGGAAACTGTCACTCCAATGCGGCCAGCTGCATTCACTGACGGCTCCTCTGCAGTTCCAGTTGGTGTGTGGCAAGAAGTACCTGTCCACGCTTTACAACAGTTTATACTTTTTCGGCACCTGCTTCGGGGCTCCGGTGGACGGCTGGCTGGGTGACAAGTAGGTAAAACCGCAGATTAAAGTTGGTTTACTGAATACACCAATTGATTTAATGTATGTGTATAATAATAATAATAATAATAGTGTGTGTGTGTGTGTGTGTGTGTGTGTGTGTGTGTGTGTGTGTGTGTGTGTGTGTGTTTTACCTTATTCGTCTATCTATCTATCTATATACCTAGGCTGCTTCCCCCAAGAAAAGGGGGGTAGCCGAGACAGGTCAACACACTACCAATTTACTCATCCACTCATACACATTCATTCGCATCTTAGCCCCAAAGGGGAGAAGGGACAGATCCTCCTCTTCGTAATTCAATTTTTTTCACCATCCAACAGATACGGACTTCTTCTCCCTCAAAAACCTCACCAGTTGGCTATCCAGGTCCCTATCCACAAAATATTCCCAGCTTAACTCCGTGGCGTCATTGCTGATTTGTTCTCGCTAACACTTGGGAATTTGTACTCATATTTGGATAGACTTTTCGAAATGGAAAGGTTAGAAAAGGGATTCGCTGTTTATTTCACCACGAGAGATAGAGAGAGAAAAATATAACTGGAATGGAGAGGCCAGGTTGTATGTATGATGCTATGTATGTTTTAATTTTCAGTTGTAATACAGGTACCATATATTTCAGGCAACCAAATGCTTCAGACAGCCATATTCATACTTCAGAGAGCCATATTCATACTTCAGACCTTTGGCTGTTGACCTTTGCCATTTCTTCATTTTTTTCGTTACCTTCGTTTGGTGCTCAATCTGGTGCTTTTTGGCTTTCTCATTAATATCGTGGAGAATTTTGAGAAATGGCACTTAAGTTCCTATTAAGTCACCTGTCTGGCAATTACACCATCCTCCTCAGGTATATTCACCCATCACAGTGTTACCTTTACTGTCAATCTTCACCCACTAATTAGCATGACTTTTTAATTTTTATTTTTTCTCCTTTACACCAGATGATTTCATACAGCTGAGGTGGAGAAATCTGGTAGTGAGGAGATTAATGATAACTGTCCTTAACACTTTCTGTCCCCCATTTTACATAACCAGATTAATATTATATATCACGGACAGGATCACAGTATGAAAGTGAAATGGATAGAATGGCATGGTATAACTGCATTCATCTGGACCCACCGCATTGCTTAGGCGTCTTTGAAAGATCGCATTATTGGATTTCGCAATTTGGTACTATTTAGTGAATCAGTATTTATGTTTGCAACTGCATGTAGGGGTGTAGCACCAGGTCGTAAAAGCGGCTTGAATATTTCGTGACCCCTCTTCCTTTGCAGTTAACTTCGTCAGCCACAAATCTTGACATTTTCTCATAACTATGCCACGGTATTTGTCTTTTTCTAATATCAGTAGTGCTTGTCTGTATCATTCTATTATCGATAACAGGAAGACGTGGGGCAGTGTCTTTTATAACACATTAATTACGGCGCACAAAACAAGCAGCATGCGGAGGCTCACGCTCTAAAATCCAAAAAATATATTGCTAAGGAAGAGGTGCCCCAATGCCTTCCACACCACAGAACAAGGGCCATGCGGAGGCTGACGCACGGACTGATTTTGGGCGGGGTGGCGTTCACTCCAGACCCATATATTTACATGGCTCTGAGCGGCCTGATGGAGGTGCCAGGCTACGTTCTCGCTGTCTCGGTGGTAAATCGTATCGGTCGACGCCACCCGACCATGTTCAGCTTTCTCTTCTCCGGTGCCGTCCTTCTCGCCATTGTCCTGACTCCCGAAAGTAAGAGCGAAATTCATGTAGACTCCCTTCATTATTATTTTTATTATTTTTTTGCTTACTGTCTCCAGATGGTTGTTATGCAGCTTAGGATAGACTTCCTGAACTTGAGGGGTTAGATAGTTACCAAAATAGGGTGGTGAAGATGATGATGATGGTGGTGATGATGATACTATATTGATGATGATGATGATGATGATGATGACCCTCCAGGCATGGGGTGGTTGATAAAGTCACTGTTCTTGGCTGGGAGGGTAAGCATCACGGCAGCCCTCCAGATAACCTGCGTCCATGCGTGTGAGCTGTTCCCGACTGAGGTGTGGACCAAAGGAGTGGGATACGCAGGCGTGATGCCGAAATTGGGATGCACTTGCGCTCCCCTCCTTGTGACTACCTTGGTTAGTATTGGACATCGAGAATTGGACATCGAGTATTGGACATCGAGTATTGGACATCAAGTATTGGACATCGAGTATTGGACATCGGGTATTGGACATCGAGAATTGGACATCAAGTATTGGACATCGAGTATTGGACATCGAGTATTGGACATCGGGTATTGGACATCGAGTACTGGACATCACACACATCTCGTACATAACCCATTCAATCTGGTGACGTCTTTGGTATTNAGAGAGAAGACTTACCATCGAGTCCTGGTGCTGTAAGTGAGTGAAAAAAATTACTTACAAACTAAATCGGTCAGTAAATTGGAGTTCTTATTCCTGATTATCTGGCTATATTTTTTTTTTTTTGTGCAGTAAGAATCCAGTATTTCTCTGTTGTTACCTTTTTCAAATTTATCCGTAAGTAAAGTCTTTTTCCCTACGTCACTTTTACCTCATTATTACATTGTTATCTTGTAAGGTAATTCCCACGTCCATCGTAATTACCTTTCCTCATCCGTTGTGCACTTAGAGGGCCGTAACTTCAGAAATTTTTCATTAATTCTAGTCAAGGAGAAGGTATATGGAAATGGAAAGAAGTATCATATTCGCCACCAATAATGTATTTTATATTTCCCAAGGAAGTATAGGAGGAAAGAAGTGTTTATGAAATATGTGTAAGCAGTGATGAAGAGGCATAACTGTTCTACATTCAGCTCACTGCAGCGGCAACTAATTATATGTGATGCTTAGGGAAAACATTGGCTGGCTCTTAGGTGGTGGGTAGTATTCCTGAGATTCCCTAATACCGTTTCCTTAGCGACTTAGTCCGAACATGACACCCTAATATCCTGTGCTGCTATTGGTGCAAACTATGTCGACCTTAGAGTGACGTAAATAGCGTGGAGGGCCTGTGAAAGTAATGTGTAATGAAGTACTGCGACTCCTCCTGTACCGCCTAACTTGAAAACGGTGCACTGGCTTGCTGCTGCGAGTGTACAGTACGTGTAAGTCAGGCGTGAAAGAAATATAACTCAGCAACATGGAAGGCACACACACTCGCACGCAACCTGGTAACGAAGCGCCCAGTCTGTTCTGTATTATGCAACCTGGTAAAAAGAGGATACAGAGTGGGGGGAGGATTTTTTTTTTTTTTTGGTTGACACTGGAAACCTCGGCCAGGGCAAGAGAGTCGACTGGGCGTTGATATTTCACTGCAGCTCGATAATATTTCACTGTACGTCATTCTCTATCGTCCGAGCATTGATACAAACCTCAGACCGTTCCCTGGTGCCCAATCCTTTTTGCCCAGTTAATTTTTCAGTTCCTCACCATTTTCCTGCACGGCTTGTCCACCCACAGCCAAAACGGGATAGATCTGGGGTGGTGGGAATCTTATTTTTTGATTGTGGCATGAGTGTTGGGTTGGGAGAAGGGAAGATGAAACGTGGAGAGGGTGATTTTGAAAGGTTTATGTAGCGACTATGTATCTCTGTATCTCTGTTTATCTATCTCTGTCTATCTGCCTGTCCTCTACCCATCATCTATCAGCCTATCTATCTGACCATCCATCTGTCTCTGTCTGTCTCTGAGTGTAAATTTCTTTCTGTTTCTGTTTATTTGTATATGTATATGTATATCTGTCTTAATTTATATATCCAGTTTTATTTATGTCTACCTATCTTTATCTTTGTGTGTGTGTGTGTGTGTAGGTGGGTAGGTAGGTGGGTAGGTGGGTAGGTAACAGGTAATAAATCCCCAGGTACACTCCCCCGTTGATTATGACACTGAGTTACCTGAATGCCCTGTGATTGCTCTCCCCCTCACTCTTCCGTATGCGTTCAGTTGTTTATTTTTATTATTTTTATTTCAAATTTCCCGGGCCTTTCAGACTCTTGAACGAAATTTACTTCCCCTTGTCTCTGGTTTCTCGGCCTGCAAGAAACAATATGGCTTATTAGTCAGTGTAGAGTTGCTTGAAAGTAGCTCTACATCAGGTGAGTGGATGGTGGGTGCCTCCAACTACCACTACACAGTAAAGAACTCTGTATTTGGTTATAGCTTACCAGGGGCTGTGTTGTTCATATTCAGGGCGAGAGGATTCATTTTCACCTAAGGAAGCAGTGAATAAGGAAAAGGAACCAGACGCAAGGAAAGTGAAACAACGTAATCAGGGGGAGTATCAAAGCACGTAACCATCGCTGTCCTACAGAAAAAAATAAAAGGTAAAGAAAAAGATCAAAGAACGTACCGAGCGAACCTTGTCATGCAGTCCTCCGAAATCCCTTATTCAAAACTTCATGACGCGCTGCACACAAAAACAGCTGCTGTGTGTGTGGGACAGAGGGTCTTATTAGCACGCAAGCTGTGTAAATAAGAACGCTCTCCAGGAGTGTATTACCCTGTATTAATTTTCTAAGTGGCACGTTCCACAGGTAATTCTTCCATTGTGTTGTCCAGCCGTATTCTTGTTGACGTAAGGGAGTTTCTAGCCCTTGTTCTTTAGCACAAACTTGATAGTCCCTTCCCTGAAGCCCAGTAGCCTCTTGCATGCCACTCTTCTTCACATATCACCTCTCTGGCACTAATTCCCACCCTCCTTACTTAACATATACCAAGTTGCTGTTTGATACGTCACCGGGGTTTGTGGTAACACGAGGTGAAAATGGGTTTCTTCCAGCACCAGTCATTGTTATTTACCCAGTTGTCTGTGGTCACTGTGAAAGTGGCGTACATTCCTGAGACACTTGTGAGTCTGTAGTCTCAGGGATCACCTCCTGAGGATAGCGCATCTAGTCCTTGGACACTATATATACGCAGCCGTAGAGATGCTGATCAGACTCGGGCCACAGGTAATTACACTAGTCTGCCAACACTTCGTCATTCCAGCGGTGTGTGCGTTGATATCAACTGATGGAAGTGGCGGTGTGGAGAAACCGTGGTGTGAGGTCAGTAATGGTGTGCGTGTGGCTGTGAGCGATGGCAAGGGCGCGCCTACCCACACCAGTGTCTGTGTTGCCAGGTAAGAGACACTATCTGTCTGCACGCCGCTGCCAACCTGACTTTTAGGCTTAGGCGTATGTTGATGTTAAATGACATGTATTTATTGCGTTAAGACTCTGTAAAATTATGTACAGCTGACTCAGCAGTATCTTGATCCCGGCAGGAGGTAAAAGGACATTGACTTCTTGCCACAGATAGTGATCAATATATAATCAACCCCAGAAAGGTATAAAAATAAACTTAACTTGTATGAAGATGGAAGGATGACACAGTGGCCCAAACCACAGAAACTAGGTTAAGTACATGCAACCCCCTCCCTGTATTCCAATATAGTTCCAAGACTAACAAGCGATCGAGGACAGTTAATATTGTAAGTCTGACTTCGCTTTGCCATAATTATTTAAATGGGTGAATTATACCCACATACTGAAACTATGTGTGGAGTGTGCCTGGCCTGGGACTGGAATCACACATAATGACCAGCTGATTTGTTAGACCTACACATTAACAGCTCGGTCTCAAGATTTCTACACTGGCTGAGCGAGCCAGATATTGCTTAAAGCACTCCCAAATATTAATTTACTCTTTCTTTCCAAAAGGCCAAGCAGTTTAGTCCACCAATGACCTACAGAGGAACTGACCTCAAATTCACCCACATCACCATTGTACCTATCATATAACCTCTACTCACCAGTGTAACAGGAGCGGGGGAATGAATGTCACTGAATATTGTGGGACCCGAAACCACGCACACCAGTTTGCCAAGTTGAAGGAAATAAAACATAGAAATGAGCACTTTAGATTGCAGGAGCGAATGTGCAGGATTTGGTCTAGCATTGGAAGGAAAAATTGTACAATATTTGCCTTCTAAATTCCCTCTTTCTTTTCCTTCTCAAATGAGTTTGGCCCAACACAGCAGACGACACTTGAACCCGCGATCACCGTCTATAAGGAGACCAGCACCCAAATTTCTCACATTTCCCAGGGAGAGCAGCGTCTGTCGTCCTGGCCCATATAAATTTGAGACGATCCGCTTTTTTTTGTGTGTATTATTTTTTGTATTTTGATAAGTGATAAGTAAGGAACAGATTTTGCTTAACATTCTGATAATTTGGGGATGTATGTCACTATGGCCCAAGCAATGCATAATGCTTAGTAACTGATTTACTGTATTTAATTTTTATTTTTACCAATTTAGACATTTTAACGATGACATTTGCCCTGAAAGTTCAAACACTGACTTTCATTCAATTATATAGCCTGTTTACTGGCAAAGGAGGCTAGTTAGTTAATACATTCACTCCTAATCAATAAATGGGGCCCCTGACAGATGTTTGAGGGCCAGGGGAAAGCAAGGGCCCACGATTTACAGATGCTTTACCATTATGCGCCCCTACATAGAAAAAAAAATACTTCATTCTACTCAAATACTCTCGCCATCCACATTTCACCTCCCCTGTCTTCCTGTGTTTGTTTCTGCTCATTAAATTTCTCTGGCAGGGGTGAAATGTTGGTGGAATGGTAAATATCAAGACTGGCAGAGAACGAGTGCATGTGTAATCCTGCATCATATTTCGTGTTGTTGAATGACTGCTTGCTTACGCCGCTTTGTTGCACAGGTGACGAGACGCTGAGGGCAGGTGTGGGGGCGGCTGGTGCTGTGTTGGCGGCTGATCGGCGGCCTCACTGTTCCCTCCTGCTTCTCACACACGCCCACACCCCACCCATTGCTATCACTCAGGTAAGCTGCTGCTCTTGTTCTTGTGCCATCACTGTTTTAATGCCTCTGCCAGTTACTTTCTCAGTCCACTCTCACTGTTGTTACATTGCTGTTGTTTGTCACTCTCACTGTCATTATCATGTTTGACTTGAAAATGAAAAGTGCAGGAAGCAGAATACAGATGGACCTTCCTTTAATTGCTTTTGGGAGAAGGTGAGCCAGATTCACTAGAGTTTAATACCAGCAGAGGTTATCCCCAACATCCTTAATGGAGAGGGATAGTAGCATAAAGAAGTTGGCAATGGGCCTGATATCTCAACACACATGAATTCACCCACGGTCTGCTAGCCGAAGTAAGATGGTCAGAATCCTTTGTCGTTCTTCTACACATTTGTGGAGCCAGCCAGCCCACCTATAACGGCTAGCCCACAAGAATACAGACACCCTGGGGACACAAATGGAAAGAACTACATATAAACAGCGGGAAGTACGAGCATGATCGAGGTAGGTTCACCCCAGTCACTACAATCTGAGGGCTCTGTACTACCAACTACCTCTTGATATATTTGGTGCCGTGCTGTGCCAGTGCGTGCATGGTGTTTTCCTTGCCACAGCAGCATATGTCCTGTACGTCAGTGTACATCATGCAACGAGAAATGTGGAATAAATAATAACAAAACCATTTTGTGTGAGGCAGGCAGTGAAGCAGATTGACACTGAGTGGGGATCGGCGGTGTTGCAGGCGGGGATGAGCAGACTTAACCACAACACCACACACAGCCAGCTGTCAACACTCCTGCATTGTGCTCGCCAGGTGGGACAGGATCCGGGTACACGAGTCAACTGTGGTTTCAGTCGGTGTCTTTAGACATAGATTAAGACAGTTCATTATCTTAGGTCTAGTAGTTCTCCTTGCACACAGGTGGTGACGCACACTTTCACGTCAACACTTGGCGCAAATACCCACCGTAGATGCTGATATCGTTTGGATATAGGCAAAGTTCATTCCTGGGATCCACTAGTCCACCAGCAACACATCAGCCAAGGGTGAATCGCCCGCAGCCTTCACACATCACCTGACATGGACTGACACCATCTGTATTGTGATGCACTTGGGATGTCATGGAGGGACATCATGAAGGAACAAATGGACAGATGAAGCTTTTTGTGAAGACTGAGGTGTTGAAGCTCAGGTGGCGAGATAAACGTAACTACTTTGGGGGGGTTCGACCGTATGGAAAGAAAGGAGGATGAAAGACTGACCAAGTGTATAAGAGAGGGGCAGGTGGGGGGAGAAAGAGAGGAAAACCGAGAATGGAGTGGCGAGAAGACGAGAAATCACGAGTATACTGATGGAGTGTGGTATGTCATGGGAAGAGGGCCATTACATAGATGGGCCAAAAATGCATTGTGACCCTTACGTCACATCAGGTAACAGAAATCAACCGGCCCCGCACAACGGTTGAATCCTTTGGTTTCGTCGTTAGTCCTCCACCCTGGAATGGAGTCTTTGGCCAGGATCCGAGATTGCTTGTTTTGGCTGTGTTATCGTGTGTGAAATTTCACCTTAGATTTTTTTCCACCACTTTTCACGTGTAGAGGGTCCATAATGTAGGCTAGTTAATGGAGCTACGATGTTTATAGTCGACGTTTTATAAGAATTAGTTTGTGCTGCGCTCCACAGTGTGACCTGTTGCAGTATTTGTGGTGCGCACTGTGACTTCGAGGGTGTGCGTGAGTGCTGGTGCCTCACATTCCTGGTGGTGAGTGATGACCCCGACTTATGGCTGGCTGGACCAATTTGGCCCTCAAAGATGGTCTGCTGGTTTGGCCTCCCCGTCTCCTGGTCCTCACTGGCCGACCCATCACCCACTCCACCTCCCTCCACCACGCCCTCTCTCAGGTCAACGCCCTCACACTCTCTTGTCTGGAAAGGTAAGCACACGTCATGTCACCTGCACACTTCATGGTGAGTGATTTTGACTGTAAAGGAAGATTGGAGTGAATGACGTGAATTACATAATTTATCAGAAAATGCTTGAATTTAGACAACACTTCCTGATAGTTCACAACATAACGATGTAATCTGGGCTATTCCATTCCAACATCGAGGTGTTTATAACTGTATTGTGCGTATAGTGTATTACTGTATAGCATAACCAATAAGGGCCTGCCACGCGTGTCATGTTGATAACTTATTTACCTACCCCATCATAGTCTGCAGGATCATTGGAATTTAAAACATGTCCTGACACTCAGATGTCACCGAGCAAGATAAGGTGTGTAGGGTGTGTTCTGTAGGAGTTAGGACGCGCCCCCATTATAGAGAGGGCTAGTTCGAGGCCAAACAACGCAATGAATAGGTGAGACCCAAGATGAATGATGAGCCCAGCACAGACTCAAGGAAAAGGTGAGGTAGTCAAGGAGGAGAGAGTAAGTGTTGAAGAGTCCTCCGTCAGGATTATATCACTATGACTGAATTAAGTCGTTTGAAAATATTGGAGAGTGAGTGAGAAAGTGACGAGAAGTTACGTAACCTGCGATTAAAAAAGAGAGGAACCGGAACAGAGTAGCTGCACCCTACCCTCTACTCACACCGCTAGACTCGACAGAACGTCTTGCAGAGATCTGGTAAAATAACAGGAGGGACAAAGGATAAGAGTGTAGAGATAAGTGAAATGTGAGTTGATTTGTGATATATTCAAACTGATGCAGAGGCACATAGGGAAAAGGAGAAAGGGAGATGGATTGAAGTAGGTAGGGGGAGAGAAAGACAGGAAGACATATAGAGGAAAATGAGAGGAAAAAGAGGACAGGAAGACAGACTGAGGAAGGTGAGAGGAAGACAGAAGATCAGTTTAGAAAATGGAGAGGAGAGGAGGGCAGGTAGGGAAGACGAAGGTGTATGTAGGAAGACAGGAAAAGCGGTGGGAAGACAAGACGAAAGGTGGGAAGACAAGAAGGCAGGTGGGACTTTGGTACTGAAGGCGAGGATCAGGAGGACAGGAGAGGTTACAAGGGGGAAGGAAGACAGTGGAGGGGACAGATGAGAAGGTGAGGAGGACAGAGGAGTACATAGGAAAGCAAACAGCAACAGACCTTATGGTCCTTTCGAGGCTGTTTGTTGCAGAGTAGACTATGACTACTAGATCTAACTCTACATGCTGAAGGATAAGGATAGTAAAGCAAGAAGGCTTCCCCCACCTCCAAACCCTCCAGCCAAAACTGGCAAGAAAAAGTGAGAAAGACCACCATGCAGCATGGAAAAACTGACACGGAAATTTCATAGGAAAGACTGAAAAGGAAAAGCTATATTATATAATACATTATCTATAAGCTACCATTATGAATAACCTGAAAGAGAAAGTAGAAAAGTACAATGAATCATCGAATAAATAAATAACGCATGACACTATGTATGGGTACACTGAGTTGACGGGGCATCTGCTGACGATGAGACTCTGTAGACATAACGTGAATACAGTAATCCCTTGGTCTCAGTTGGACTCTGTGGGAATTCAAAAGAAACAGATACACGTGAATATAGCTAATAATCCCGTGGTCTCAGTTGGACTCTGCAGGAATTCAAAAGTTACCGATACATGTAAATATAGTGATCCCATGGTCTCAGTTGGGCTCTGCGGGAAGAGACTTAAAACATTATCACTGTGCATATATTTGCATTTAGTAAACTGATCCAGGCTCTAAAAGAGTAAAATAAATAAAAATTTATACAAGTGTTTTATTCAGGAGTAAACATAGTAAGATGGGGGTTAGACGACAAACATTTATCCAGGCGACCTTTAAAGGTTAGTACTGTATTACAATTTACTACATTGGAGGGCAGTTTATTCCATATATTTACAACTCTATTGGAGAAGAAATGCTTAGCTTCATGTGAGTGGAATCGTTTGCCAATTATATTATGCCCATTGCCTCTATTATAATTCGAGTGATCAACTGTGAAGTATTTATTAACAGCCATGTTATCTTGTCCTTTGAATATTTTGAATACTTGAATTAAATCTCCTTGTATCCTCCGTTTAGTTAAGGTAAAGAGATTCAAGGCTGCTAAACGTTCCTCGTATGGTGTATTTCTCAATCTAGGTATCATTTTTGTCATCCTTCGCTGCACTCTTTCAAGCTTTTCCATATCCTTTTTGTAATATGGTGACCGAAACTGAACGCAGTACTCCAAGTGCGGGCGTACTAAGGAATTATACAAAGTGAGAATGATATTATCGGACTTATATTCAAATGCTCTGCCTATCAATTTGTTGGCCTTTTTCACTGCTTCTGTACATTGTTTGCTTGGTTTCAAATAATCTGTTATTATAACTCCTAAGTCTTTTTCATGGTTTACCCTATCAAGTTGGACATTATTCATGCTATAAGTAGCTCTTACATTTTTACTGCCAATGTTTAGTACTTTGCATTTATTAATATTAAAATCCACTTGCCAAACTTGGGCCCAGTTAAACAGCTCATCAAGATCTCTCTGAATTGCTTGCCTTTACAGTGCTGTATCTGCTCTGTTAGCTGTTTTAGTATCATCAGCGAATTTTGAAATCTTACAACACAATCCTTCATCAATATCATTTACATATATTAAGAAAAGAATAGGACCTAACACGGAACCCTGTGGCACTCCACTTGTAGCGTTTATCCCGTCTGACTCTTTTCCATTAATTACAACTCTTTGCTTTCGTCCAGACAGCCAATTTTCTACCCAACCAAGAACACTGCCACTGAAACCATGTGCCTTTAGCTTCTGAAGGAGTCTTTTGTGTGGAACTTTGTCAAAGGCCTTTTGAAAATCTAGGTAGACCACATCAACAGATTTAGTCTCATCATACATATTTAGTATATCATTGAAAAAGTCCAGCAGATTCGTGAGGCAAGAGCGATTATTACGAAAACCATGTTGCGAATCTTTGATGAGATTGTTTGTTTCTAAGTGTTTCACAAATTTGTCTCTGATAATAGTTTCGAGCAATTTGCAAATCACCGATGTTAAACTAATTGGGCGGTAGTTTTCTGGTTGGGCTCTGTTGCCCTTTTTGAATATTGGGGTTACGTTGGCAAGCTTCCATTCATGTGGCACCTTACTGCTCTTAAGTGATAAGTTGAAAAGTTCAGACAAAGGCTTTGATATTCATTTTGTAGTTCCTTCAATACACGTGGAGATATTTTGTCTGGTCCTGGTGTTTTATTCTCTTTTAATTTGTTTATTGCAAGCAGTACGTCACGATCGCTAACTGTGATGTCAGTAATTATGTTGCCCTCTTCTATAGGAATGGGGGAAACAGCAGGAATCGTATGTATATTTTCTGTTGTAAATACTGGCGCGAAGAACGTATTAAGAATTTTTGCCATCATAGTTTCATCATCAGTGTGCTCTCCGTTATCTGTGATCAAGGGACCGATTGTTGGAGTTATTACCTTTTTGCTTCTTATGTAACTGAAAAATTCTTTGGGATTTGATTTACTGATACTTGCAATATGTGCCTCAAGGTTTTTCTTACTGCATTTAATTAATTTTTTGGCATTTCGTCGAAGGGCATCGTAATCATTTTTATAACTTTGACTCTTTGTGGTATTATAGTTTTTATGTGCAAGATTTTTAGCTTTCAGACAATGTTTAATGTCGGAGTTCCACCATTTGGGTTTCGAATTTTTGGCAGGCCTTCTGTTGCGCATTGGAATGCATAACCTGACAGCACTGTTGAGAGTTTCCGTAAAAAAATTCCAAGCATCATTGATATCTAGAGTTTGGACAATGGGATGCCAGTTGCTTGCACCTATAATTGCCTTTAATTTCATAAATTTTGCTCTCTTAAAGTCAGGCACTTTCTCACAACTGGCCCTGACACTGTCTTCACAGAATTTAATGTTGAATGTAACTATGCGATGATCACTTGTACTAAATTCTTCTCCTGCAATTACGTTACTCACTACATTTTCTGATGTGGCTAAGACAAGATCTAGGATGTTAGATCCACGTGTCGGATAATTTACAAATTGATATAAAGAGCTTTCCTGCAAGTTCGTATACAGGTCTAACCCTGTGTGTGAGGATAGGGCTTCTCCCCATTTTGGAACTGGTAAATTAAAATCACCAAATATTACCGTGCTTTGTGTACAAGATATTTCGGCAATTTGATTGTAGATTTCGTTATCGATGTTGAGTGGCTGACCGGGTGGACGATAAATTACCCCAATGTTGATTTTATGACAGGAATCATTTCTTAGCTGAATGTAAATAGTGTCAATGTTTTCAATACATGGCTTGGTGATTTCGACTGGATGAAATCCTGATTTGATGTATAACAACACACCGCCCCCTGTTCGATTCTTCCTTTCGCTACTGAAAATGTGATAGCCTGGTAATTTAAATTCTGCTAGAAAATCTCTCTGTTCAGTATCTAGCCATGATTCTGTTATACCAATTACATCATAATCGTCGGTAAAGACAAGGGCCTCTAAATCAGAAAATTTATTACGTAGACTACGCGCATTAACAAGAATAGCTTTAATATGTTTTCTTTTCCAATGTGAGGGGCTTCCATTACATACTGATTTGTCGGGCAGCATGACGTCTACGTTTGCCTCCCGTGATGTCTGTTTTTTCTCCAGAAAAAACTTACGGCATCACTAAGCAAACGACCGAGACGGGCAGAACCAACAGCATTCAAGTGCAGTCCATCATTTGCAAATAGTGTTCGCTGCTCGTAGAACTGGTTCCACGTGTCGATGAACTCAACTCCTTCCTGTACGCAAAGTGTCTTGACTCTGTTATTTACACTAAATGCTCCGCTGAAGAAGGCATTCCCTGCATTAATCCTTGGGAGTATGCCTGAAATTAAAATATGATTAGTTTTCTCCTTGTAGCGTCGGATCATCTTTCTGTACTTTTCCATCAGCTCCTCCGATCGGGTTTGCATGACATCATTTGTACCTGAATGAATGATAACAAGGCTGTCATTTTCCGCGTTCTCAAAACATCTTCCACAGCCTCCGTTACGTCGTCTACTCCTGCACCTGGAATACAAAAACGCTTTCGTTTAGAGGGTGCCCTGCCGCAAAATTCCACCATCTGACCACGGATGATGGAGTCCCCCACAACCCGCGCCTCGTGGGGCTCTTCCTCTACTTCTGTCAGAATCTGAAATTTGTTGTATGTGGTTACTGGAATTATGCTCCTTTTTCTCACAAACCTGGCACCATTCCGGACTGGCTGAAACTCGTTCTGTACAGTGGGGGGAGAAGTAACTACAGTGGGAGGAGTATGGTCAGCCTGGACAGCGGTTGGCCGAGCAGTGGGGCTATCATCCACAGTATGACCATCATTATTCGCAATGAACTCCTCAAGCACAGGGTGGCCGCTGACAAAACGCCACCACGTCGCTCTGTCACCCACCATTTGCCTACCCTTCCCCCAGCTCACTCCCCCCTCCCTCATATACCTCTTAACTCCATCCCTCCACCTCATCGTCGGTCTTCCCCTTCCTCTCCCTCCCTCCACCTCACCTACATACACAGGAATGAGGAGGATAGGGAACAGGATGACAGGTGGGGGGACTGGAGTATATTTGAGAGAGAGAGAGAGGCTAAAAACAAATGCTGTCAATACATCGCAACTACACCAGCTTCTTTGTCACCTTCTCTCCCGCCGTTCCCTTGTCGTTGGGTCAGGGGGCGGTGGCTGACGGAGGCGGGGCTGTACGACCACTGGATGAAGAGGGTCGTAGGCAACTCCACCGTCTGCCTACGACTCCCACCAAGATCACCGTCAGGACCACACTCTCTCTCACCAATCTGTGGGTATGACACGCACACACACACACACACACACACACACACACACACACACACAGATGCAGGAGGATACACACTTACCTATGCGCATGCCAATGAAATTTGTCACCTAAAATGAGTTAAACAAATGTGTTACCTGAAGGAAGTTACGTATATTAAAGTTAGTTACATAATTCAGTTGTCTAAAGACTTACATAATGAATTACCTGAAGTTAGTTAGATGTGGATGTGGTTGAGAAGACTAGGAGAAATACACTGAGGTGGTTTGGACATGTGGAGAGAATGGAGAATGAATGACTGACCAAGAGGGTGTATGTAGGTGAGGTGGAGGGAGGGAGAGGGAGGGGAAGACCGAGGATGAGGTGGAGGGATGGAGTTAAGAGGTATATGAGGGAGGGGGGAGTGAGCTGGGGGAAGAGTAGGCAAATGGTGGGTGACAGAGCGACGTGGAGGCGTTTTGTCTGGGGCCACCCTTTGCGGTATTAGGGCGTCGGGCTATAGATAGATAGATAAATGAATTACCTAAAGTTAGTTACATAGATAAAGTAGACATACTGACCTTACGAGCCTTACTGCAGGTGGGGTTGATTTGATAGTGAAGTAACAATATATTATTTTCTGTGTCTTGATTTCCCAACTGTCGAGTCGAATCACTCCTCTCAAGGTCGAGACAGCTCTAGTATTCTGTTGTAGATAATGCCAGACTGTTTTATTCAGGTGAGAGTGAGTCATAAGCACCAGGGAGTGTTACTGAAGGGAAGTAACCCTATACTTTGGACCAGTGAGTGTCGCTGCCATGACCCCGTAGGAGGAAGTGCTGTGCTGTAAGTGGCGTTGCCAGCCAGAAAATCATTACCATTTTTCTTTTTTCTTTTTATCTCAGAATAAGTGTGAAGCTCATACAGTATGCGTATGTGTACGTGGATATATATATATATATATATATATATATATATATGTAATTAGTATACAGTAGTCGGTTTGTTTTCACTTGACGGAAATGGTTCACATTATTTGAATACTGAGCCGTAGCTACACGAACATCACTGAGCCTTAGTTATAAGATAGGAATGAGTCTCCTTGGTTACTAGTCAAGTCAACCCTTCAGTCTGGCTTCACGTGGTCATCACCTGAGCTGAAAGGGGCTTGAGATCTCTGTCAGGTCAAAACAAATGCGCTATAGGTTTCAGAAGCCATTTTTCATTGCCTTATTATTTATCACAATGAGCTGGACGACATTCCTCTGTTTGTGGCGTGTCCTGCCTTCCATGTTCCTCATTCCTCCCCAGGTGGCACAGTATCCTTCCTTCTCATACTCTTTTGGTGTGTGCTTCATACTGCTGTTACATAATAATGATAATAATAATAAATAATAATAATAATAATAATAATAATAATAATAATAATAAGGCTCACGTAACTCCTTCCTTTCCCACAGCAGGCAGAGAAATGTTGGCGAACTTTTGCTCCTGACTGTATCTTCCCCAAACGTATAACAACCTTGGTCTCCAGGGGGCCACGTCCATCATATGTATTCACAGTAACATAAATAAATAAATAAATAGATGAAAACAGACCTCGACATTCTGGAAGCTTCGGTCAGTAAGGGAGGCGATGGATTACGTGTGGGTGTACATTTTCTGACTGAGGATATCCTTTCATTTCTTAGCTGTACAGATATGAGACCATTACACAATATTCTGGAAAGGTTTGTGTGGCTCCCGAAGATCTAACTATCCCTTCATTTCGAAAAGTTTGTCCTGTGCTGAATAAAATCGTCTGAAGGCAGCGAGAAATGAACAATAGGCTGCCTGATTTTAATGTGGTAAGCCCCCTTTCAGAGAGGATGGGTTTTGTTCATTTTGCTCGTATTGTTCAGTCCAGGGAAGATTTTTTTTTTTCAGCTGGAGGGGTTAGATTTGACTTCCTTAACCCTTCAACTCTGACGCAGTCCTTGTCCTTCTATTTCGCCTCCCGCCTACGACCTCCAGTAGTAAGAGATGACGCTGGTGTTTCTGGGGATATGCATGGTGCTGGGAGCTAGGCAGGTTAGGTTAGGCTAGATTAGACTAGGCCAGGTTAGGTCAGGCCAGGACAGGTTAGTTTAGTTTAGTTTGGTTTTGTTTAGTTTAGTTTTAGGTTAGGAGGTTAGCGTAGTTCAGTTCAGCTTTAGTGTGGGTCGGTTGTGTTGCGTTAGTCTGTTTCGCCTCCTGCCTGTGACCGCCAGTAATAAGAGGTAATGGCGATGTTTCGGGGATGTTCGCGGTGCTGGGAGTTGGTCACCTGCTGGGACTGTTGGTCTTCTGTCTGGAGGCGGCCTGGCTCCGCTGTGGTCCCTCTCTCACCCTCATCTCACCCTCACCCACACCACCTCCGTTTGGTAGCCACATGCCCTAGGTCCACTGGAGACATGGAGAGTCCGTCAACACGACTGCTGCGAGAATATAAACGGTATATGAAAACAATGAAAAATATATAAGTACTGCATTCAGAGCTTGACCTTTGCTCTAACAGGCTAACAGAATTTTACCCTTTCAATTTACCTTACTAAACACTGTAAATTTAACTAGGGTAAGAAGCCACGGGAGGGTACCAGCAGAAAAGCGTAATGTAATAACAGAAGCAGGCCTGGCTCATAGGCAACCGCAAGATCATGTTAAATTAGTTCTAACAATAACGATAACAGCAGCTTTACTGATAAATATACTTTAACTTTGCTGTGTTTTGTGAGTAAAAGTTAACATTACACGAAGTATCATCAAGCAGGAGCAATAATAATAATAAAAATAATAATAATGATGATGATGATAACAATAATCATAATGGACGTATGTTTTGTACTGCACCTTCCCCTCATAATGTAGCGGCATCTATAATAATTAGTCTGGAAAGTAGTTACAGTCTGTATTGCTGAACCTGTCACCCGTTACTACCTTTAGCTTTTATTGCTATAGATACATAGATATAGTGTACAGAGTAACTTTCGTTTTTCCGTTTTATTAATTCCAATATTTAAAGTACCGTAGAAGGTGTGCGATACATCTGTTATAGGCTTCAAGTACCTTAATTTTTAGCGGTGATCCAATGGCAGTGGACTAGGCACAAGGAAATTACAAAACATTACATTCCAAGTGCCTGCTGTTTGGGACGGTTCTCTTTGATATCAAATTATTAGAGAGCAGAATTTCCTCACCTGAATGATATCGTCCGGCGCTAGGCAGAATAAAATACCCAAGAGTGTCCTGCTTTCGAGAGGGACAAGGCAACACATAAAAAGCACAGACAACAACAACAACAACATCTTTGTGTCATCTCTCGTGTGCTTTCTTATATACGGAAGGGAAGGTGTTGAAATAATGTACTGCATGTCCTGAGTCGATATTTACTCTTCTGTAATACTTCGCTCATGATATTAAAGTAATAGAATGAGAACAGTACTGAAAATCTTATGCTTATGCTTAATTACCAAATACCAAAACTTAAGTGAATCGTTGCAGAGCCGGAGTAACTGCAATATTGGGTTACATATTCCTGATTTTGTTGGTAGTGCATAATCCCCCTCATTTTCTTGCTAATCGAAACAGAAACAGTGCCTGAGAGTGACATACACATTAGTATGAGCCGTACATACTCGATCCGGCTCACTTTTCCATTACCACACACACATTAGGCAACATTAGTCCTAAGTAGAGTTGGTAGTTCCTCTGTGTTCCTTGAAAAATTAATCCCATGAGCATTGGAGAACTAACTTAAATGTAGCAGTGTGTGTGTGTGTGGGGGGGGGGGGGTTCACAGTCCCCATCAATCAGAACACCACCCCTTTTTGCCACGCCAGCCAATCACCGCCACGCAGCTCGACACACGACCAATCCCGCCGCGTCTCCAAAAAGAAGCAAAGAATCTTGTGTTTATAAAAGGTGTGGGATGGGCTGAGGTGGGTACAGTGTTTGGGGAGCTGCCGGCATCCCCACTACGACAGTCCCATTCCTCAGTCCTCAGCCACCACCGGGCTTTTTGAGGTATCGTCTTCACTATCGTCTGAGTCCAGTCGTCACCTCGTCCCTCACTACAGTCACCTCTCTTCTCGCTACTACTGAACATCTGAAGGTACTATTTTCAACTTCATCTCAGCTCCATTTCCACACTACTACTTCAACAACTTTTCCTCACTGTGATCAGCTCCCTCCAGCTCAGCTAAAAGAAGCATTGTCTTCAGCTTCTTTTCAGCTCGCTTTTAAATTTTTCACCCCTTCCGACTACTGCTTGGCTAAACAACAATTTATTACCCACGTCTGGGATCCTTGTAAACATATTAGAGCCTACTCATGTTGTAATTTAGATTTTTTTTTAGGAAGAACTAGGGACGGGATGATTCAGCACCCATTCCTTGTTCTTACTGCAGAAAACAGATATATGATATTTTTCTTTCGTAACTAAAGTCTCTTGTTGTGGGAAGAACAGGCTATATGAGAAGATGGCCTTTTCCTTTTCTTGTTCTTCCTGCAAAAACAGATCGTAAATATATATATGAGAATCCCAGCCCAGGCTCCAAGGATTCACTCTCAGCTTGTGAAAATCGTCTGCCGTAACTATAACAAAATACTAGAGAATTCCTAATCATATAAGGATAAATGGTTCCTGTATTAACGTTTTCAGGCTCCTATACTCACTCTCGGCGGAATTAAATCTTCTGGTGTTAACTGGGACAGAATACTCGAGTTTCTTCCGATCGTATGAAGATTAAAGGTACCAATATTATCTCTCTGGCTCCTATGGCTCATCATCATAATCGCATCTTTATTTTTCACACAGCGATGGGATGAAGTCGGGTCCAGAACGTCAGAAAAGAGCAAAGCTCGATAAAGGGGGAGCTAATCAACAGCATGCTCAGTTAAATGGGCCATACGCTCATTCACTCACTGTTCAAGCCCCCTGAATCCTGACTCCACCTTACAGGCAGACTCAGGCCGATG
>JAGKTI010015195.1:0-20774 GCA_018397915.1 Birgus latro | reverse complement strand
GTAAGTCTGTATATGAAAAAAGTACAAAATATAAAGCAAACAAAAGGTAAAATAATGGTGTTTGGCAGGGAAGAATATGAGGGAATAAACTTTGGCATGTTGTATAGGATACATGGAGCGAGCAAGATGATCTGCAGGGTACAAGTGGGAGGTGGTATTTGAGAATACTGATGGTCATACATACTTTGGAGCTGTATTGTGTAAACATGACACAATGCAGTGCGAGGATCAGTAAAGATTATTACACAGAAGAGTAACTGGAGAACTTGATAGGACTCTGAAGGGTAGGATGATTAGTATGGAGGTGAGAAGGACCCTGCCTGACAATGTTTTAATGTCTACACTATCATACAAGTGAAACCTGGTCACTGGATGACAAAGAAGTTTCTAGATTACAGGTTGCAGGAATGACATTTCAGATCAGGTGAAATGGTGTAAATAATAAAGCTCTAAGTACAGTATTCTGAAAAGAAAGAAAAAGCAATTGGAGTGAGATGAAGAATCCTTCTATCTGTCTGTCTGTCTATCTACTGCTAGATGCTTCAATTCCATAATGGATGGCCACAAACAAATCACCTCCATGTTGCTCTCTCCTCTGTCATTTGGTTGCCCTCCCTCCTTTGTATACAGTATCTCTCTACTCCATCCCTGCATCACATCCTTTGTCTCCCCCTCTTCCTGTCAACCTCACCTTACTCACATACACCGTCTTAGTCAGTCTCGCATTCTCCATCCTCTCCACACAGCAAAACTATCTCAAAAAACAGCATCTCATAATGCTGTTAATCAAATTGACATCAACACAACAACACTCCTCTACCTCCTCATTTGTCAGTCTCTCCATTTGATTCCACATGTTCCTCTAGGATGTCTCATTTCAACTACTCTCATTCTTTATTTGTGTCCCTCCAACACCGTCTAAGATAGACTTCTGTAATGTTAGAGTAAGGATTACAATACTGTCATGCAGTGACTTTTTCACTTCCATGCTCACTTTCCTGTTCCTTATCATTACCTTTATTGAACTAGCAACCTTTTTACCCTGCTGTACTCTTCTAAGTACTTCCTCCTAACCATACTCATCACATTACTGAATGGATAAAAAAAATGTGGTAGGTGAGGGGTACCCACCATCCACTCATTCAGTGTACTGCTGCCATCAGGAGATTACTTTGAGTGACAGACAGAATGGTTGACTGTACCCCAAGAAACCATTTACTCTGCTGGGTGGCAACTACAAGGGTTTGCATCTAAGGGACGATTAGAGTCTATTGCTCACATTTATGCCACCCAGACACAAGACAGGTTACCCTCACCTTAAATGCCAGAACTGAGCAGCCGAGCCAAGGGCCCCTGTACTCCTGACAGGACAGCAAAGGAAATAGGGAAATGAACAACCTGAGCTAGACCTTGATAGATTATATAGCCCCGCCAGGTGATAGGCGCTACCACTCCCAGCAGGGCAGCTACCCAAGCGAGCCGTGAACTCTAGACCCACTGGTCTCAAGGCAGGTGCTCTACCACTGAGCCACCCTGCTCCTGGCAGCAAAGGACTGGATGATAGATGGATAGTTAAAAACAAAAATACAGTGATATAGTATGGATAAGTTTAAAGAATGCTCACTGATAGGCTGCCAAATAAACTGATGGAGCATATGTCACCTGAAGGAAGACAGCACAGCATTACAGTGATGAGAGAGAAAGAAAAGGAAAAGAAGTGCCCAAGAAAGTGACAAAGAGACATGTCAAGATAAAGAAGCCTGGAGGTGGTTCTGTCATGGTCATCCCCTGTCATGGGGTTTCTAAGATGAAGCAAGGTATGAGATGATGATGATGATTGCTTGATAATTTTGTTTAGCCAAGGGAAACACTTACCTACAAAAAGAAAAGTTGAGTACATAACAGGGAGGGAAATACCTACAAAAAGAAAAGTTGAATACATAACAGGGAGGGAAATACCTACAAAAAGAAAAGTTGAGTACAAAACAGGGATATGTGAAAAAAAAAAAATGTCGAGTAAAGAAGTTAACTGATCAAAGCAGAGAAGCGTGTGGACCTATTTGGTATGGGCTTGTAAAGAAACAGGACATGAAGTGACTGGTGCATAAGTATATATGAGTTTAAAGGTGGGAGCAGCCACGGATGGCAATGAAGATGGCGGCATGGATGGTATGAGTAAATGGATGGGTAGAAATGCTAGCAAGAAACATAAAGATGCAAAAGAATTGGCAAAGAATTGAACTGAATGATGAGGTATGTATGGAGTGGCACTTGATCGGGCTTGCACCCCTTTTTTTAACCCTGTAGTTGAATGAGGTTACTACAAGTATACCATGGCTTTGTGCAAAGAACATTTAAAATGAAAAATTATGTCAGTGGTTTTCCTTGTGAGATAAATCCAAGACTTCAAAGACTTCAGGATGTGTGAATGATTGTCTGATTCAGTTCAACATGTACCTTGATATTTCACCATTTTTTTTTTCTTGTTTTTAAACAATTTTGGAAAGGAAGAAAAATTTGAACAATGATAATGATGGTGATGCATCCATTACCAAACAAAATAATATAGTACCGTTCATAAGGTAACTCTGCAAAAAATATATTCATTTCAAAATCATCATCCCAGCTTCATTCCCACTAAAGATATGGAGTTCTCAGTCCCCTGATTTGTGTCAAGGGCCTCATAGCATTGTTCACCATCATCCATAATCCACTCAGTTCTCATTTTCCTTTACACATTTGCATCCTTTTTCTGTTACCACACCATGATAATTAAGCTCAATCTCCAATTCATATTTCACCATTCACCTGCACATCACACAGAGACACCCTTTCTCCCAACAACAATCGTCACAAAACCACAGCACCCAAAGACATTTATGCAGTTCTGAACTAGCCTGAAATTTTCCTATTCACTGCAAGAATATGTCATATCTAAGGTATTCTACCTTCACCATTCATCACCAACCCCAATCTCATTCCTAAAACTCAAGTTTTAACTTCTCTCATGGCCCAATCCATATATAGATTCACTGAATAGCCACAGGGACACCACACACCCTTATCTCACTCCAGCATTGACACTGTACCATTCACTAATATATCCACCAACTATTAAACATGCTTCTTTTATAGCAACTTCATGAAAAACAACTAACTAAAAATACAAACAAGAAGCCTCGGAACAGGACTGACCAAAAGTTGACGACAAAGGACTGGTTACGGATTGCAACTTGGAATGTAAGGGTATAAATGATGAGGTGAAAGAGAAATAGATTGTACAGGTGCTTGAGGGTGCGCAAGTGGATATATGTGGACTAACTGAAACTAAATGGCGAGGTGAGAGTGTGAAAGAATGGGAGTATGGATGGGGTATATGTGCAGGAGTAGGTGAGAATGAAAGGGCATGAGGAGTGTGCATTGCTGTGAGTAACAGATGGAAGGGGAATATAAGAGGGTATGGATCAGTTGGCTCAAGGATTGTGTGGGTAAGAGTGAAAGTTGGATTACAAATGTGGGCGATTGTGTGCGTGTATGCACCAATGCGAGATCGTGTAAGTAGAGTGAAAGAAGAGTTCTGGACAAATGTGGAAGCCTGCTTGGAAAAATTTGAAAGGAATGAGAGAGTGTTTCTGATTGGAGATATGAATGGAAAAGTAGGGAATGTGAAGGTGGACGGAGTGGTTGGTGAGTGGGGTGTGCCTGCAGAGATGGATGAGAAAGGCAGTGCTTTAGTGGACATTTGTGCCGGGAGGGGGTTGGTGATAGCTAATACCCTCTTCAGGCACAATAGGTATACATGGCGAGTGTTGAGAAGGGTGGATGGTGAACTGAATGAGCGGAAGACAATGACTGACTATGTGTGTGTGGATGAAAGGATGAGATGTGTAACGGATGCAAGTGTATACAGAGGTTGGGGGAGTGGACTTTCCAACCATCACTTGGTGGTGGTCAGAATCAGGATCCAAACAAAATGGAGGAAGAGAAGAAAGAAGGACAGGAGGAAGTAGTTCTTACAAGGAGGGTAGAAAAGTTACAAGAGGATGGAATAAAGGATGAATACTGTATAAAAGGGAAGTGGAGGAACGATTGGGTAAATATAGATTGGAGCAGATGGGGGACGTGGAAGGTGTGTGCAAGATATTCACAGAAGAAATCTGTGCAGCATGTGAGGTGGTGTGTAGGGTGAAGAGAAGACGAAAGGGGGTTCAGGGCATGGTGGACGGAAGAGGTGTGAGACGCTGTGGCACAAAAGAAGAAAGCATATAATGAGTGGATGAGGAACAGGGGCATCGAACAAGCTGAGAGACGGACAAGAGAGTTATATGTAGAGAGGAGGAGAGAAGTGAAAAGATTAGTAAGTGAGAGGAAGAAGAGAGTGGATGAGGAATTTGGAAGGAATTTGAGTGCAAAGTGGAGGGAATGTAAGAAAATGTTCTGCAAATAAGTAAAGAGAGCTAGACAGGGTGCCAACGAAGTTAGTGGGGGTGTGAAAGATAAAAATGGTAGATTACTAGTGAAGGGAGAAAAAGTGAACAGATGGAGAGAACACTTTAAAGAATTGTTGAACATAGAGAATGAAAGTAATGCAAGTACAAGTGGCTGGGGAATGGCGGGGAGAAGGAGGGTTGTGAGAAGAGAGGAAGAAATTAGTAGAATGGAAGTGGTGGAAGCAATGAAGAAAGTTAAAATGGGGAAAGCCCCAGGAATTGATGGAGTGTGTTGTGAAATGCTGAAGCATGGGGGAGAGATAGTAATAGAATGGATGTGGAAGGTGTGCAGATTGGCCTGGGAGGAAGGTAGAGTCCTGGAGGATTGGAAGTCAGGTATAATTATTCCTCAGTACAAAGGAAAAGGGGAAAAAGAAGTGTGTGGTAATCATAGGGGCATTTGCCTTCTTAGTGTACTAGGAAAAGTATATGGTAGGATGCTTATTGACAGAGTTATACAGAGGAATTAGTGGGAGAAGAACAGGGAGGTTTTAGCAAGGGAAGAGGGTGTGCAGACCAGATATTCATTCTTTGATCTTTAGTGGAAAAGTTTTTAGAGAAGGGAGGGAAGTTGTATGCAGCCTTCATGGATTTGGAGAAAGCATATGACAGGGTGGATAGACAAGGATTGTGGAAAGTACTGAGAATATATGGAGTGGATGGGAAGTTGATGAAGGTAGCGAAGAGTATGCATGAGGGTGCTAAGGCTGCAGTGCGTGTGGATGGCAAACTGAGTGAATCTTTCCATTTGAAGGTTGGATTGAAACAAGGATGTGTCATGTCTCCATGGTTGTTCAATCTGTGCATGGATGGGTTTATAAAAGAGATACAAGGTCAGGCAGTGGATGTTGGAGCAGCCCTAGTGAGAGAGGGCAGTGTTTGGAAACTCCCTGTACTGTTGTTTGCAGATGATACTGTGTTGTTGAGTGAAGATGAAGGGGAGCTGCAAGGCTTGGTAGATGAGTTTGGGAGAGTGTGTAAGAAACGGAATCTAAAGGTGAATGTAGGGAAGAGTAAAGCGATGGTCTTCGAAAGAAGTGAAGCCAGTGAATGAACAGTGAGATTGGATGGTAAGGATATGGAGAATGTGAGTGCATTTAAGTACTTGGGTAGTGTGATGAGTAAGGATGGAAGTCTGGAGCGTGAAGTGCTTGAAAGGGTGCAGCAAGGAAGGAAGATTGCTGGTTCGTTGAAAGTAGTGATAAGAAAGGAACAGGGAAATGAGCATTGAAGTGAAAAAGTTGTGACATGACAGTATTGTGATACCAACTCTGACATATGGAAGTGAAGTTTGGACCCTGTTGGAGGGACAGAAGTCAAGAGTGAGAGCAGTGGAAATGAGTTATTTGAAAGGAGCATGTGGAGTCACATGGAGAGACAGACTAACAAATGAGGAAGTGAAAGAGCATTGTGGTGTGGATGTGGACGTGATACGAAGCATTAGGAGAAACACGTTAAGGTGGTTTGGGCATGTGGAGAGGATGGAGAGTGAAAGACTGACGAGGAGAGTGTAAGACTGACGAGGAGAGCGTATGTGAGTGAGGTGGAGGGGGGGAGAGGGAGGGGGAGGCCGAGGATGAGATAAAGGGATGGAGTGGAGAGGTACATGAGAGAGGGGTGTGTGAGTTGGGAGCAGGGTAGTGAAATGGCAGGGGACAGAGCGACATGGAGGCGATTTGTTTGTGGCCACCCCGTACGGGATTGAGGCATCTGGCAATAGATAGATAGACATTAAACAGCCAGATATATCATCCACCCTTCTCTCTCTAACAATGATATTTAACTGCACACTAACATTCCCACATATAAGGTGTTAGGAAAATAACTCAGCCCTGTAGGAAATGTTCAACAGGACAACGAAACATCTCATATTGCCGAGGCAACAATGGATTACCTTGAAAGTTGTTTCTAGGACGACTGATTTCAAAACATTTGTGGCCAGCACGATCCCCAGACTTCTACCTCCGGGGATATCTCAAGGATGCTGCATATTCAGAGCATCCCCACACAACTCAACAGCTGCAGGCCAACATTCAGTGTTGTGTGGGCAAGATATCAACCAAAACATTGCAGAGGGTGTTTACAAACCTGATTCATCATGAACATTTGTGTGAAATGCAAAATGGTGAACATTTCCAACAATTATTATAATAAATGCAATGTCCCCATAGGGCTGCATTACTTTCCAGACACCCTGTAGTATTACAAAAGCTTCACTACCATCATAAAACCTATTTACAACATTCAACAGTTTTCCATCCACACCATCATCATGACTTTTTTTACCACCAAAATGGGTGGGGAGGAGGTAGGATTTGGGAACAAGGAAAGCAAAAGTATGAGAACTAAGAAAACTATCAAGACCCAGGAATTTTGGTTCAGCCTTACAGGCCCAACCAATCCCACATTTTTCTTTACTGATGTGATTTAGATACAGTACACCTGCTAGATGACCAATCTGCTGACTATCTTGTAGATAGATGGGTGAAACCCCTCGTCATGTGTTTCTCCCTACATAATTCATCCAACCTACTCAATCCTCTGTTCTTCAGTCTTATCATTCACACCTTCCTTTCCTGTTCACCAATGGATTTACATCCAATCTCTTCATACGATCATACTCTATAAGCGAACTGTCCTCTACCCTATTACCAACAGACTTCTCTCCTCTGCATCTATTAAGAATCACTGTACTTGAATCCTAACGATGTAAAATAAAAAGCTTACAAGCAAGTACTCTTCATATAAACTTTATTCTTTCTAACAAATATTATAGGCACATGTACCTTCTCTCTTGGCCATGGAATGCAAGTATAAATTTTCAGTTATAAACAGAGAGCAGATGAATCATTTCATTTACTTTTTGGAAGGTAAATATATATGCTATACATATGGTATCACATATAGTAATACAAGAAATTACCAAGCAAAGTAAAATATCATTAGTATGCATTAAAAAAACCTACCAAAATGGTAGTTTCTAAGTACAAAATACTCTATATATTAACTTCTAAGGGGAGTAGAAATAATATAGTTTTCTTAACAAGTTTTACCTAATAATGTATAGTAAGGTCAGAGGAAAAAATCTGACCTGAAAATAATGCATAGTATGAAGATGGGTAACATTTAAAATTGTTTAAATAATAAATAATAGAATAAGACAGGAAAAAGTACAGACCACCCAAATGATGAATAAAAATATCATCAAAGTTTTTTTTACTGGTTGGTAAGATGGCTGGAAAATGAAGGAGTAAGATTTCAGGACCTAAGCATGATGAAAATTTGAAAAGGACAGACAATCAGTAGACCTGACCTCCTCACCCCAATGACCTGTTATTCACTTGTTTGGGCTAATTAAAAGAATTATATAGTAAAGATACCTGGTACTAAATGAGTTGACACAGGCTATATCTAATCCCTCCAGTACAAACAGTCTTTCCTTAACTGAATATAATCATCTGTAAATTAAGTCATCAGTCAGAGAAGGTTATATAGGTAAGAATATGGCAACCTAAAAAAGGTTAGTACGGACAGTCCACCTTCACAAGGAAGACATGGTCAATCTTAGGTTGCAGACAAGGGTATCAGTGCCCAAGACAGTGCGAGGTTAATGACTTTCCTTGAGATTTAACCCTCCAATACAGTATCATGACATACTCCATTCTTGCTACCACTAGACAATTTTATACTGCTTGAGAAAAGTTTTGAACTGGGGGGTTAGATGTAGCCATCGTCAACCCAATCACTACCAGGCACCACTCCAATGTTGAATAAAATCCTCCATACATAGCACAATTAATTCATCATTGCAGTGAAGGGGTTCAGGTGAAGGAATATCATAGAAAATAAGGTGAAACAGGTGCACTAGGCAGTTAGATACTTCTTGGAAAATAACACCAGGATGGCCTAGGCATTGAGAACAAGGCGTACAAATTCCTCATAGTTCACATTGCCCTGTGAGTCCTCTTGCCCAGCCAAGAGCTGCTCTACCTCCTCATCAGTCAGCTTCTCACCTGAGGACAGAAACATGAGATAACAACAACAACTGTCAATCTCACACTTCCCCCTTTTGGAGCATTGGGGTCTGTGGCAAAGCTACGAAAGACCAGAACATTTAAGGGTCAATCAATCTATGCTGCTGGTGGTGCTTTACATGATAAACCTCTGGCCACTTTTTGGACTGTAAATGTAGCATGTAATCCACAGGCCATTCTGATCTGGGGGCTATTAATTAACCTATTCAATACAATGATGTCAATCTCACACTTCCCCCTTTTGGAGCATTGGGGTCTGGGGCAAAGCTACAAAAGACCAGAACATTTAAGAGTCGATCAATCTATGCCACTGGTGGTGCTTTACATGATAAACCTCTGGCCACCTTTTGGACTGCAAATGTAGCATGTAATCCACAGTCCATTCTGATCTGAGAGCTATTAATTAACCTATTCAATACAATGATATGCTCTTACCGGGTATTTTTATTTTTGGTAATACGAGATGATTTGAGAAATATCTTGTTGTGAAAGGATTAGTGGCGGCTATATTTAACCCATCCCAATTCAGAAGCCACCTCTAAGATAAACAAACAGTCTGCTGAGGGCAAAAAAAAAATAAAAAATACATCATCATCAGGAAGTGGATACATACAGCTAAGTAAAATATGGCTGGAAAGAAGAAAAAATATTAAAAAAAAATCAAAATCATCATCCAGACCTCCTTTCCAACCCCAAGGTGGGATGAGATAGGGTCTGGAGGCAAAAGGAAACCTGACAGAATAAGATTAGAACACATCTTTTATTGCTACTGAGGGGAAAATAAATATAAAATCAGCAACGCACGTGATTATAATGTTCTTTATTTCCAAGTGATAGGGGTGAAAGAATATTACCAAGATGACTATTACCTGCAGGTCATTGACCCTTCCATGGCAGGATTCTATGTCTATCTATCTACTGCCAGACAATTTAATCCCATAAGGATATGGCCAAAAACAAATCATCTCTACATCATCCTGGCCTCTGCCATTGACTGCCCTCCCTCCAACTCATGCCCCCCTTTTTAATATACCTGTTATCTCTCCTCTCCATCCCTCCTCATCTGTCCTTCCATTATTATACTCAATCAAAATACCAGATAATTGAGATTATGCCATAGGAGCCATGAGAGTTAATAGTGCACTGCCCACATTAACCTTCTCATGGACAACTTAACTTTGGTCAGTACTGTAGTTAATGCTAAATTACTTTATTTGGCCAAAAGTGAGTCATAGAACCTTGAAAGTGTTAAAAGCTGACTAAAAGGGGTGGAATGAGAGATTACTGTATTATTTATTCACCTAAACCTGGGCATGAGCTTCATCCTACTGCAGCTTATTTCACATACAACAATAATAGAAAAAGATAATGGAATGATTCTACATCCTTTCCAAAGCACCTATCCATGAGGAAGGCTCCTAGTCCGAACCTGGCAAGGTGCCATCTACCACAAGGGAATGCTGGTTCCTGACATGGTGTATATACTATAACTATTGTACCTGTAGGATGGCCCCAAAGAAGCAGCTGCTTACCTCTTGTTGATGGGTCTGCTCCACCAGACAGACTGAGGTCAAGCAGCAACAACTCTTGCCAAACATCATTACATTATACCTTCCTTCCCTAATTACTTGTGTTACCTCTAATTTTTAATACATTTCATTCTACATTTCATTTACCCCTCTAACATATCACACAGCCATATGGGCCTGATTAGTTTTACTATGCTGGGTTCTGGACATGGAAAACATGAACCACTTCGCATAGTAGTCTGTCTGTAATTAACTACAAATGCCAGCAAGATATGCCATGTCATAGTTAAACTGTACCAAAATAAGGCTGAATTATCAAGCTGCAAACCTTACCAAGGTGTGTCATAAGGTGGCGTAGCTCAGCTGAGGAAATGTAGCCATTCCCATCCTTGTCAAAATGACGGAGTCCCTCAATAAAGTCATCAGCTGTATCAACAGGGCGTTGGCGAGAGATGGTCTGCATGATGGGCAGGAATACCTCAAAGCTGATCCTTTCATCTGTAATGACAGACTGGATTATCAGTACCACCATTCTAACCCATACCTTTCACTAGCTGGATTGTACAAGATGCACTGGGAGATCAAACAAGAAAAACACACAAAAGAACTACCATAATATTAACAGAGTTCCTAATGATAAGGTGCCATATGTTCATTCACATTTCAATCAAACTTTCAAAATTCCAGATTTCATCCCACAGGACAACAGCCATCCATTTTATGAGTTCCAATTACCAGCAGGTCAATCTCAGAAAGAGTGAGTAAAACTGTTCCAGTGAAAAAAAAAAAAAAGTCTTCACACATTCCATACCATACCACATTCACCCATTTCTATCTTCTGTCAGTTCTTTTAGTTAGTGCTTGCACATTAATTTCTCATCAGTCAATTACACAGACTTCAGTACCACACCAATGTTTTCTGCAGCCATGCTTCCCCACCTTCTCAAATCAAAATCCTTTTCACCATTCAAGTCAGTATGTCTCTCATATGTAAAAATACCATACCTTCTTCCTTTGAATCAAAACACTCTTCTTACTGAGATGTATACAAATCCTTCATTCTTATGGCCTACGATGGGGGGGTGGAGCCTAAGCTAGCCCCACTTCTTGGGCTATGAGTACATAAAAGAGGCTGAAGAGACCATTACCCATCTTAACACTGAGGGGACTTATTTCTTTAGCTTGCTACATAACAGAAAAATTGTATGCTGCAAGTGTGAAACGTGTACTGCTTCATGATAGTGAAACTTGGCCTGTAAAGGAGGATGTGCTCAGGATTAGGTGTAGAGATGGTCAGATTGTTGTGTAGTGTTTCCAGGAATGAAAAGAACTGCAAATAGGAGAATTGTGAATGAGTAGCTGATAAACTGGTTGTGAAATGAAGGCAATGGTGCTGCGATGTGTAAGTTTAAGGTAGTGTCGAAGATGAAAATTTGGGGAAAATATGTGGTAGGTACAGCATCAAGGGGAAGATCTACGAAGACCTGGGAGAGGGTTCTACTACACACCTCAGGATTAACAGACTGAATAGAAACATTACCCGAGAGAGATGCCATCAAATAACAAGACTGACACATGCATGAACACTGGATCAAGAAAGTATCAGTGCACAATTTGTGTGAAACACTCTGACACTACATACGATGGCTACTCTAAATCACAGACAATTTTACCCTACGCTGTACAATTGGTTTCTTAAGGATGGAATCTATATCTTCTGCTAAACACTTCTTCATCGGTACTGTCAGCATATACCGGCAGTAATCCCTCGATTATCCGGATGCCTATTATCCGAACGATCCATTACCTGGACGCTCCGATTTGGCTGTATTAAACCATAATACATATATTTTTCCATTTTAAGCTATCTGGACAAAGTGCTTGCGTCTGGATGGAAATTACGGCAGCGTGAATATTTCCACCCACCCAGGCAGGAATAGCCTGGTGGCACTGCGCTGTTTGGCTTGGAATTTCACCCAGCATCCGCTAGAGGTCCCCTCAGTCTCAGTCGTTCCCAGTTCCAGCCCGGTGACTGCATAGTGAACAGCTCCCCTCGGACAGTTGTTATGGCAGTGCATGTGGTGGCTTTTGTGGTTGTTCCCTACCTGCTTCAGGCTCATCAGGGTACGCCACTAGACCACATGGGATGTACTGTGCAACTGCAACAGCTTCATCAGTTGCAATGCAAGTCAGAGTCATAGAGCTAACAGGTTATTCAGCATGACGCCCTGCGAGGAATCGTGTGTTGACACTGATTTTATTCTAGCTTACTGTGCTGTACCATGACTTTATTCTATTTTACCATGATTTTATTCCATTTTACCAATATTTTTTGTGTGTCCATTGCATTTTTCTTGAGTAGCCATTTTTTTCATGTCACTGCAGGGAATGGTCTTGCAGTGGTGACTGCTTGTCTGAGGTTGAGGGATCTGCAAATACTAAGGTACGGTATTTGCTTGGTTGTGATTGATGGGTCTGAAAATACTGTACCATGGTATTTGCTTGGCTGTGGTTTACTGTACAGGTTTGCTTGACCAGATGTTAAACAACAGAAACAAGTGTTATACAATGTACTGTAGTGGCCTTTTACAATGGCTTTCAAAGTTATGATATGTACAAAGGAGGGGCAAGGGAGAAGTCCATTATCTGGATGGATCCGCTTTCCAGACATGCCTTTTTCTCTATTACGTCAGATAATCGAGGGATTACCGTATTCAAATGACAACATAAATTACCTTGGAACATCAGGAGTCCTAGCTATCTATCTATCTATCTATCTATTGCCAGACGTCATAATCCCATAAGGGGTGGCAATTTGACTTTGAGTTATTTGTTTTATGGGGAGGGGGACTAACCCTCCACCAACCCACTTGTTGACATGTAGGAAGCACATATGGTTTGATTATATGGTTACCACCCAGCTTTGTAAATGGTTTCTTGGCTTACAGGAAACCATTTGGCTTGTCCCTCAATGTAAAGCCACCTGTAAAGGAAAGAAAAGACAGGAAAGATGAGAGAAATAGGAAGAGAGGAGGGAAGGCACAGAAAAAGAATGATAAAGGCTAAGGAAGAAATAGGTAGCACTACATCAAGTGAGTGGATGAGAGTTATAACGATAATTTAGGATATCACTGGACCCCTCTTGCACGATACTTTTTAAAATCCAGTGTACAAAGCTTTTCAAAATTAAATGAAGAATTTATATGATAAATTATCCCAATCAACATAAGCAACCCTCATATATGTATATTTATTGTCTTCCTGGTACTGCTTTCAGTCTCATCTTTTCAAGCTCATTAGGTTACAGTATATCACTATGTCCCATAGCTACCCAAAGAGAATGATGTATGTGTGCACTAACTCCCATGAAGACCACTTGCAGTCTCTATAGCCTACTCAATTTTCTATTCCATACAAAAAGTACTATATAACAATGATTTTTACAGACTGCCTGATGCTGACCTGGCCTATGTTGGTGTGAGAGCTTCTTTACATCAGACTCGGTGGGGTTCTGCCCCAGAGCACGAAGAACCTCTCCTATCTGAGATACCTGGATCTTGCCATCACCCTTCTGGTCAAAAATGCCAAAAGCTTCCTGGAACTCTGCATGGAATAAACAGAGTGATTAGAAAAACAGAGCACCATTAGAAAAATGATTTCAGAATCAGTCATAATATCAGAGTTAAGTATAGTATGGTACTGAAAATTCAGGGCATGGCAATGTAAGATACAATAGCCTATTAAAAAAGGCCTTACATTTGTCCCTCACTGTTCTCTGCAGTTAGGTAAAACAAACTCCAATAATCAGGGAACTTCCAAGAATAATGAAACCCCTACTGAGGGGCTCATAGTCATAATTTTCCTATGTGACTGCCTAAAAACCCTTCATAGTACTGTACCCCAAAACATCACCAGACATTCGAATATATGGTATATAGTGTGTTTTCAGATGATCTAACAGCACAGGTTGAAAATTCAAAAATACACTTAGCTAATCTTTATGTTTTCTGAGATAGTAGTTAATTAAACTGTGAATAACAAATATATACCGTATCTGATATCATGAATCTGTGAACTATGCAGGATGACTACTGTACTGAATATTGTGAAATAATTTTCTATTATTAGGTAACTAGATCATTTTTCCCAACCTTTCCATACCTTAGAAATACCAGTTGGCATGGGTTTACAGTTTTTCATTTTTCTATTTCTAAATATAGTAACTGGTAAACAAATTTTTAAAAATCATTCATAGCTCACCATTCACCTTCTGGAAGTAAACTTTAATATAAAAATTCTGATGAAACTGCAGGACACTTCACATGCATATAAAATTAAAGATAACTATTTTCTCCTCAATAAACAATTTTCTTCTCAATAAACAATAATGTACTTAAGATAGCTTTAAAAAATTTAGAAAAAAAAAAAAGTGTAATTTTGAGATAACTATAAAACCACCAATTTTACATGCAAACTGTGGAAAGCAGTTATCTGACATGTTGGACTTTACGTTCACTTGACTCCAAAGTTTGCCAATACTAACCTAGCATAATCTAATATGACCAAACCAAAACTAAACTTAATTCAACAAAGCAAACTTAATTTACCCTAATCTACATAAATGATTTAGGGATGAATGAGTTTCAGGTTCAAATTTAATTGACCCATTACCCGATGAAAGATGCAACCATCAACATCAACAAAACTAACTTTGTGCTTCTGAGTTGGCTAACCATTTCACAGAATTTCAGTATCATGAATAAATCACCATATACAATCTCTAGTAACATAAATGATGTTTCTGCAGAATCTGGGTGTCAAATGAAAGATAATCCTTGTCATAAACTTTTCATCATGTGTTAGTGGGAGCTCTCCTGCAAACTGTTCAAAGTTTTCAGTTAGCTAATATCAACATGCTTGCCTCAGATGCCTGCGGCAATGTGTATACAGGCCACCTCGAGACCTGAATGTGTCAGTGCATTCTAACCTAACTGGGGGCTTCACCCTGGACATACCACAGGAGAGCTCTAATAAACAAATAACTGCTATAAAAATTTAATGACAAGGATTATCTTTCTTGATTGTAAATTCATTCATGACACCAAGATTCCACAAAAATATCATTTATGATACTAAAGAATTATTAATTTACTCATGACACCCAAACTCTGCAAAAATAACAGGTTAAGTGAAGGATGTTAATTTGTTGATGCTAAACGTAGCATCCTATTGAGGGCAGTGGGTCGATTTGGACCTGTAACCCTTTCATCCCCAGATCATTCTGGTTAGTTAGGTTAGGTTTGGTTGGATTTGGTTAGGGTGACCAATTAGTGACGGATTAACTCTGAGGCCAAATCAATCTCAAAAGTCCAACATGGCAGGAGGTCACCTGCCACAGTTTGCCTGTAACACTGGTGGTTAATACTGTAAATTATATGCATGAGAGCTCTTCTGCAGTTTCATCCTTCACCACTACACCTCCCATAATTTTAACCATATAGGACAGTCACTAAGTTACACCTTACTTGAAAGTCCCCAGTACCTATCAGGCCAATACCTCTTAACTCATACCAGCACTAATAAACCTGAGAGAGACTGACACCAGCATCACACCTATAATGCCATGAATTACTCCCAGTACAACCATCATAATAACTAGCTGCTCAAACTGAAACTATCTGAACCCTACATTTTCCGTGAACTTCAAAGCACCATTTTTCCTCTCCCCTTTTAGTGGGGTCAAGATTGTATGATAATAGGGTTACATATTCTTTCTACTACATTTGAAATCACTTTTGGCACAATGTTTCTAGGAATAGAAGAAAGAGGAGAAATATACTTGCAAAAACGGTGGGAAACTTAATGATTACCCTTCCTACAATCCCAAATATTACCTGATCAGGTGACAGCTATCTGGTAACTTTGCCACAATGGAACTTCACTTTTAGGCCTATACCTAGCTCCAAAAATTCTTCTCCAAAATTCTAATTAAGCAGCAAACGTACACTCATGGTTTCTACCCTCACATAAACAAATATTACGAAATAAAATACGGTGCCTGTATGGATGTATACAGCCAATCCAACAGTAAGGTAATCATATTCATCACACAATGCACCTCAATGATATACTCAAGTCACGATCGAACCTGGAGGTGCTTATACTAAAAGTTAACTAGCATTAAAATCATATCTTTGACACAGTGTAGGAGTGCCAATATGAAGTGCCCGGTGCCACACCCTCTCACTGAGTCATCCTCTAGCCCCACTACTCACCGTTGATCTGGTCCTCGGTGAAGGCAGCCTGAAAGAGAAGCAAAATCACAAATGATAATACATCTCACCTTTAAATGATCGATATACACACAAATAAAAGCACTCAGAACAAGCTATAAGGCAAGAAAACGGAGATACTTGCCATGTTTGCGGTTTTGTTGACACACTGCTTATCTCGCACTCGACTCTATCCGACTGAACTCGCGCGGGGGACTGCCTCGTCTTTTTAAAATATTGCAACGCACTTTCTCTCTTTTGCCTTGCTGCCGTTACAGTAAGTTTTATTCATTTGACCTTACAATCACAATACCGAATATTTTCGTGAAACGAAAACACTTTAATATTTAGACATTATTAATAAAGTGCCAGCAGGTGGAAAGTATTGGAACCCGATGATGACATTGCCCCTGGAGCCCCCACAGCTGACCTGGGAAAAAGAAAGTGAATACATGTAGGACGCAATCTGTTGATGCTACACCCTTAAAATAGCTCATGTATTCTTTCGTAATATTTCATAGTCTTCAGTAGAAGGCTAACGGCTGAATTCCAGGTCTCTGATTATGACGAACATGATATAATTTCAATCGCTCGAGCTCCATAAATTCCCGTCCATATTAGGGTACGCATCAGCTCGAGATAATGTGCCTCAAGAACCCAGCGTGGCACTTAAGACGCAACACGAGAGAGACCAAGTTACTGCGTTTTGCTGAGAGAGAGAGAGAGAGTACGAAATTATCTTGGTTTAGATAGGGAGAGATATAACTGTATTATCACTTATATTTGCAACAACGGCACGGTCATGTGCAAATAATATATATACAGCAGGCTTGAGAGATGTTGCAAATTAACAAGAAATCGCACTTTGTTTATATTTAGGCTGAATAAAAGCATGCAAATTCCAGCTGAGTACATCTAAGTGTCTGAAAACGTTAAGATGTCGAGCACAGTATCGCACTTTGTTTATATTTAGGCTGAATAAAAGCGTGCAAATTCCAGCTGAGTACATTTAAGTGTCTGAAAACGTTAAGATGTCGAGCACAGATGTTCCCTGAAGGTTCTGGTTTGTTGTAGGTTTCGAACACGAGTGACGTCAGCAGGTATGATTCACCGATGCAGTTACGTGCCCACCTGTGACCTGCCGTAATTACTATCGCGCACCTGTCTCTCACTTCCTTGATTATAATCATTAATGTTTTATGGCATCCGGGGAGTTATAAATTTAAGCCTCTCGGGTATCATTTCAGCGACTTTTTTCCAGTTTATTTTTGTTATTGTAAATGATTTCAACAAGATCAGAAGGCTTCTAGGTAAGTAAGTAATTCCCGCCACCTTTTTTAGTCCTTCAAACAAGAGGTCTTTCCTAAATTGAATAAAATCGTCTGAGGGTAAGAATTAGTTGGTGTCCTAGAGATGATGAGGTTAACTGAATATAATGTGTAACTTAGACTCTATCTGCATGTATAACTAGTCCACTGTGTTTACTATCGACTAGACTCACTGAAGCCAAGCTCGTGGTCATATCAACAAGAACAAAAATAATTAATACGGGAGCTTCACGGCCCTTCAGTCAGTGCCCTTGGTGTGGTGTGGTGTGGTGTGGAAGGATGACTTTGTGTGGTGTGGTATGGTGTGGTGTGGAAGGGTGATTGTGTTGTGTGGTGTGGAAGGGTGATTGTGTTGTGTGGTGTGGAAGGGTATTTGTGTTGTGTGATGTGGTGCGGTGTGGAAGGGTGATTGTGTTGTGTGGTATGGTGTCGTGTGGAAGGGTGATTTTGTGTGGTGCAGTGTGGTGTGGAAGGGTGAGGTTGTGTAGTGTGGTGTGGAAGGGCGACTATGAGGGGAGTAGAGGGGTGAGGTAGAGAGGTGTGGAGTGNGAAGGGTGATTTTGCGTGGTGTGGTGTGATGTGGTGTGGAAGGGTGATTTTGTGTGGTGTGTGGTGCGGAAGGGCGAGTTTGTGTGGTGTGGTGTGGTATGGTGTGGAAGGATGATTTTGTGTGGTGTGGTGTGGTGTGGTGTGGTGTGCAAGGGTGATTTTGTGTGGTGTGGTGTGGTGTGGTGTGCAAGGGTGACTTTGTGTGGTGTGGTGGTCTTTTTTTTTTTTATGCTAGAAAGAAAGAACCAAAGGCCAGGAGCCCGCAAACCGTTCCTTCCAAGAAAAATAAAATAAAAACAATACAATAAAGAGCCAAATTCGAGATCCGATCATTTCGAGATGCCTGGACACACTGCGTTTAAAAGACTAGAATCATAGGAAGTAGGAAATACAGACAGAGGGAGACAGTTCCAGAGTTGACCGGTTGCATAAATGAAGGACTGGGAGTAACGGTTAATTCTTGCATTAGAGAATTGGACAGAGAAGGGATGAGAGTTTGTTGCTAGACGGGTGCTATGCGCCCGTCGTAGAGGTGGGAAGGATGTAAGCAGACAGTTCAGAGGAACAGTGGCCATTGAAGTACCGATAGAAAAGAGATAAAGATGCAACAGTGCGGCGAAGAGACAGGTTGAAGGGAGCCAGTAAGAGGAGGAGAGTTGATGAGACGAAAAGCCTTTGACTCCACCCTACTGAGAAGATCTGCATGTGGGGAACCTCCCCACACATGGGAGTTTAACTCTACACAGGGGCGAATACAACCCGTGTATAACCTTAACAACTGTGCAGGGGTAAAGAAGATACGGGGTCGTCTTACCACACCTAATCTCTTGGAAGCAGATCTTACAAGAGATGAAATATTATCTTTCCACTATAAGTCACGAGTGAATGAAACCCCAAGCATGTTCAAGGATGAAACAGGATTAAGCCGGATATTAAACATCAGTGGGTAATCCTGTGGAAGATTTTGCCGGGTTGATAGGTGTAAAAACTGAGTCTTTGATGCATTAAAAACAAGATTATTTTTACCCCAGTCAGAGATACGAGCCAAGTCAGACATTAGGTTTGCTTCATCACTTGTTTGTTGAAGTATGAGTAACTACTGAGATGGACGTTGCGGAAACCGAATGGACAGGTGAAGGGTGGAGTCATCAGCGTACGAGTGAATAGGGATAGATGTACAGCATAGAAGGTCATTGATGAATAAAAGGAAAAGAGTTGGTGATAGGACAGAACCCTGAGTAACACCACTGTTGATAGATCTAGGAGAAGAGCGATGGCCGTCTACAACAGCAGCTATAAAACGACCAGATAGGAAGCTAGAGATGAAGGCACAGATAGAAGGATAGAGGCCGTAAGAGGGCAGTTTGGAAATTAAAGATTTATGCTAGACTCGATCGAAAGCCTTTGAGATGTCAAGTGCAATGGCAAAGCTTTCGCCATAGTCCCGAAAGGAGGATGACCAGGAGTCTGAAAGGTAGGTGAGAAGATCGCCAGTGGAGCGTCCCTGACGGAACCCATACTGACGATCAGAAAGAAGATTGTGATAGGAAAGATGCTTTAAAATTTTTCTGTTAAGAATTAACTCGAAAACTTTTGAGACACAGGATGCTCACCCTTCTTTGGGACCTGTGATGGTATATTATAATTATGGTTCGAACTCCTCGTGAAGCAGTGGACCTGATTATTGTGAGAATGTACCAAAGACGGTTCAGTCAGTTGTAAGCAGTCTGTCCTAGAGAGCACACCTGCCTATATCCACAGAATAAAGGAAGCTTGGAAATCACGTTTGCTTGACCTTGACTGGTGGCAGCGGTAAAACAATACTCGAGTATTATGTCCGGCGAGGATGACAAACAAACTACTCGGGTACAGGAGGTGGCTCTCGCACAAACTTTCGGGGATGATACTTCTCCTGCTGCTTTCCGAACATTTGCTGCATACTACGACCTTGTGAAAAGAGCCAACGAGATGCGGGGAGTGAGTACGTGGAAGGATCCAGCATACAGGGCCGTTGTGTTACGACTATAGTTACGCGGAATGACATCCACATATGTGAAACACCAGGCAACACTTGGAGTCGATTGGGTCAAGGAGGATGTCACTTATTATTAAACATTTAGCAGACAGGTATGTCACGGGGGACGCAGTCGAAGTACGGATCTTGAGGTTCGAGGAGGCAGTGCAGCAACAAGGAGAGGAAATAAGTGATTTTATGACTAGGTTGCAGCAGCTGGCAGGACAAGCATTCTCGGGAGAGCCAGACAACATAATCCGTAAACGAGTGGTTTGGCGATTTCTGGATGGACTAAGAGATAGAGATATTCGACTACAGTTGATCAGGGAGAAATGGATGGAAACTGACGAGGAAGTAAAATCATATGTCGAGGTACTGAGGATCGCAGAAAATGCCCTGTCAACGAAACGGGCAACTAGTGCTACAGGACATGGGGAGGAGAGGCGGAATGAAGCAGCATGTAGCGTCTCAGCACAAGCAGCGGCGGAACATTCAGAAGAACATCGAGGGAATGAGCAGAGCCGGCATGTTGCAGTACTTCGGACAGCTGGAAAAGGG
>JAGKTI010015194.1:7591-20776 GCA_018397915.1 Birgus latro | reverse complement strand
CACAGAAAAATATACTGAATTACTGTACACTCTTCACTCTAACTTACCCTATAACTGCTACCTCTTCATCCTCAATGCTGAGCTGTAGCAAAGGATTAATAAGAGAATTTGGTGCTAGCCATGAAGAAGTGCTAAGCAAAGGATGTATAACCACAGTATTACCTTCTATCCCTGAACTATCTACCTGCCAAAAAAAATAATAATAATAAAAAAATATGGGCTAGGATGAAAAATAAAAAAGAGTACAATTAAGAAATGCTACTGAAAAGAAATTATGGATAGCCACACTGTCTCTTTCTGTCGAACTACATTAATAAGTGGCAACAAATATTAATAAAAAATAAGTAAACAAAAATCTGGGCCAAGTTTAGACGAAAGAACTGAAACTGACCTGTGTGAGAATGTCCAGCTCCAAGAATCGGCCAATCTGGTAAATTTCCATGGCCTCCTCGACCACAGTGAGGTGCGTTCGGCCGGTCTGAACAATACTCTGTGCCTCACTCAAACTGTTGGTGCTGGTGGAGTCACGTATGATGCAGGACAGGTCTAGGGTGTCCAGGTAAACCGCGTGGAGGAGCACCCGGGCATAGCGCTTGGGTATGACGCCCTGGTCCAGTACGATGCGTGTGGAGTGGGGTATCCCGCCTCTATCGTATATATCCTCAGAGTACCGCTGCCGCCGCTATGTGGGTAGATGTGATAGTAAAGATATGGTAGAGAACCCTGCACCCCTTCCTTCTATTTCTTTATTTAACCTGCACCCCTTCCTTCTCTCTCTCTATTTTGCATACCTTCCTTCTCTCTATGGCTTAACATCTTAATTCCACAGGGGATGGCCACAAACAATCAGCTCAAAGTCAACTTGAACTCTGCAATCAAACTGCACTCTCTTGCACCTTTATCATTCACATACTTCACCCCAGCCTTCCATCTAACTCAGTTTCCTCCTCCACTTCACTTATATACAGTCCCCTATTGAATCCCTCATTCTCTAGTCTCTCCACAAGATTGATCTATCCTACACTGAAGAAACTACCCTGGAGACACAACGAATAAAATGAAATAGACAAGTAAAATAAAAAATATGACCCTGTGTCCTGTGGGTTACAAATAATAAGGGTAGTACCTGTATGAGGCTACGGAAGAAGGGGGACCTGGCACTGAGGACGGCCTTATGGCAGAACAGTTCCAGGCGGTTGTGGAAGCCATAGTCTGAGGGGCCCGGCTCCCCACTGGAGTCCCCCTGGCTGGAGTCGCCCCCGGTGGAGAACACCAGCACACAGTCGGCATGATCTCCAGACTCTAGCAGGTACTTGAGGTCACACTCAAGAGGATTGGGCGTGCCAAACTCCTCGCACAACTGCATCAGCATATCCAGGTTGCTGAGCCCCATCTGAGCCTTGCTGGTGCCATCATAGGCATTGAACTCCCCCGTGTAAAGGTACCGCAGTAGCGCGCTGAACATCGGGATGTCAATGCCCGGCGTCCGGATATCAACACCGATCTGGGCACCATACCCGGGGATCTTCTTCAGCACCTCCTGCAAACACAGGTTCATCATCTCAGTCATGATGTCATACTGAGGGTGGGCTGAGTTTTATTAGCAGTATTCATTAGTATCATTACCCTGGCTTTCCATACTGTAGCTGTGTATCTGTGTGTGTGGAAGTGCACATATTTTCATGCATGAATGTGTACACATGTAGCCTATGATTTCACTTAGTAAAGTAGGGGAGTGGTGTATGATGCAAATCTTTACAGCAGTAACACTATGTGAACCTGGTGGACTGAAAGCCGAAGCTGCCCTTCTCTTGCAGTCTACCATCCCCTTTGGAGAAAAATGGAGTGAGCTGAGGGACAACTGTATGGCTGGGCAGCAGAGTTGCTCAGTTATATAGGTGGTACTCTATAGCAGCTCAGCTATAACAGTGTGACTAAGGTGCTATGAGAAGACTAAATGGAAGTAAGGGCAGCATACAGGGGGATATGTAACCCACCTTCAAGTAAAGATGGTATACAGACAAGCTTCTCTGACCCACCTGGAAGTAAGGGCAGCGTACAGAGAGGATGGCGCGGTGTACAGGGAATATTGCCCCCTGAAACACCAAGTCCACATCAGTGCAGTACTTGTAGTCAAACAGGTCACTCAGGTCCTGCTTATACGTCGGCGCCGGCGGGCGGGCGAGGTCAGCCTGTTAGGAAACACTACTGGTAAAATACTGCATTGATGAGATTCTTATGGGAGTTGTTGGGAATCCTTTTTTTTTAATTATTATTAATGTGGGGACTCTAGAAATAGCACAATTTTCCTCAGAACTTGTGTTACAGAGGGACTCTACTCTTGTTATAGTCTTACTCTGCCAGTGAGTGTAACAGAAGAGTAACAAGAGATGTTAGTAATGAAGAACTATGGAAAGGATGTACAGCCATATTACTCTTTCATTCTGCTGTTCTGCTAAGCTATGGAAAATACACAGCAAGAGGATGGAAATCTTCATCAACTTACAGTGGATGAACTGAAGAGTGTGATGTCACCCACCTGTACAGTGAGGTACTTTTTTTTTTCCTTTATTTTTATGCATCCGACTCTGGGGAGAGGCTTTCACAGCCTGCTATCAAGACCCAGCAGTCCTCCAACATACCATACACCTCTACAAGTCACCACTTCGGCACTAACACCCACCGTCCGTATTGAATACATGCTAGGGCTGTCTCATACAGAACTGGTGTATTGGTATTAGTGGGGGTATTTTTACGACATGTCGGCGGGTCTTCTGCTAGATTATTAAAGCCTGATTTAATGAAATTCAAATCCTTAAACTGTTCCCTGCCCCAGAGGGGATTTGAACCTGGTTCCATCGGGACTGCAGGCCACCTCTCTACCAATTGAGCCACCACCTCCACTTGTGGGTGGAACTAGTTTTGTACTCATGGTATAGGGCAGGTAAAGTAGACAAACTATAGTGTGTTTTGTTACCAGACAGGGAGGATTTGACAGGTGGTATTAGTGTGCTGAAGGTGTTAGGGCGCTTTCATCTTAACTTGGCCTTGACTTTCACAGCTTTCTATCTTACATCACACAGTTCATTGGCAGAAAAAGACAATGTAGGTTCTACGTTCTTTCCACACTCCCTCCTCTTCTAAAATTAATCTATAATCACAACTTAGCAGTGAAGATGGAGATGGAAATTTTAGGCCAAGTCAGAGTCAAGGCAGTGCGATAAAGATTTACCTGGACAGTGAGGTCCTTGAGGGCGGCACTGGCCTCATACTCCTGGTATAGGGCGGCCACCTCCCCCACGGCCCAGTCGGCCACCAGCTCCCGCACTACCCGCGTGTGGTCGCACGACTTGGACGACCGCCGCCGCCGAATCAGCTTCTTACGCAGCGTCGCCAGGCTTGTCAGCTTACGCTTCTTCTCTCTGCCATGAGGTAGATAAAACAAGAGCCATACCTTAGGGGTGGCACTCTGGCCAGTGTAACCAGGGGTAGAGAAGGTTGTTGTTGTTACTGTTCTGGCCCCAGGCTCCTCGGGTCATTAAACTAGTAGCCTGCATCCTCAACCTGTCCTCTTCTGCGGCCTACCATCCTCCTTTCAGGGGACAGGCAGCGTGCTGAGGGATGTTTGCATATCCAAGCAGTCCCACCACCCAGTTATGAGCACCATCACACTAAGGTGTCCCTCTCCAGCAATAAGCTTAGATCATACTGAGAAAACAAGTCAGAGACAACACAGTACTGTATTCCAGACTAGATTTACCAATGACTGTCTTGCTTCCACAGTAGAACCTCATCAGCTAACCTAGTCAAGAATAGTGTTCTCTCTAATCATGTCTCTCTATATCACCATCAAATTCCTGTGCCACCGCCTCAACTAGGCATAGATGGCCCTTTGATATCTCTTTACAATGCTAGAGAAGGATGCCTTTATGTGCTGGCATTAATATAATCTGAACAGTGGAGCTGCCCAGTTATACAAATGTCTCTTAACTCTCCCTCTATCCCCCCAAAACAGAATGGTGGGCTACAGGAAAAGATCTATCTAAAGCATCAAAGGGTTATTCAATACACAGTAAGTCTTCATTATAAATAGGTGGATAGTTTCCATGGGCTTATTAGCTAATTGGGCTTCAAATTTTCACTGCTACCTATAAAGCAGATTTACCAGTTCTTACAATTTACAGTACCAACTAAGCCACTCAGAAGCCTGCATGTGGTGGCTCTGTACACCCTGGATGAATAAGTTGTGTGTCCACCTGGAAGCCCAAACTCTTATTTCCCTGCACCTCACCATGGGAAGGGCCTTGATCCAACCCTGGTGAGGTGCTGTCTTCTACATGGGGGCACCAGATCCCTACACAGTGTATGTACTGTACTGTACCTGCTGGATGGCCCCACAGAAGCAGCTGATACCTGTGGTCAACGGATCTGCTCGGCCAGACATGATCAGGATATAACACCACCAACAGTAGACTATGTGTATGGAAAAAGTTATGATGCAATGCCTGTGCTTTATAACCCTCCCACCTGAACAAGATCATCTCATGTTAGCCTGAAAAAGTACCCAAGATTATCCATACCACCAAAATGGTTTAATGACAATACACAAACACAGTAACAACCAGCATAATGCATTTATAATTTACCATACCATTTATTCTTACTACATCTTAATCTACTTTAATATACAATACACATGGTTATAACTTCAACTTCTTCAATGCAAACACTCCAACATATATACCATAACACTGCAACATCAGAAGTGAGGTGTGAGGGGGTGTGCTTAAATAATGACATGTGCTCCATTCACAAACACGCACACATGTACTGTCAATGTGCGCATTTATACAAACAGTACTAAATGTATACATGAGGAACAGTCACTACTGAAGAGTGCAATTAGGGTGATGTAAACAATTCAATAACACATACATCTTCCATCCCCTCACCATAAGATGTCTGACCCAGGTGAAATAAGAGTCTGACAGTAGCAAGGGCAACACAGTATTTAAGACATAATTATATGGAAGGCATTATTAAGGACAATGCGCCTAAACCCTTCATAAGAGGTGCTGGAGAGGGAAGCCTTCATGCATCAGCAACAATATAACCAGGAGCTTCCACTGCCTGGTTATGCAAATGTCCCTCACCATCCCAATCCCACAAAAGGAGGATGGTAAACTACATGACATGGGCAATTTTAGCATGCAGTACACCAGGTTCACACTGTAGCCCCCGGTTCATCTCCATGTGAACCCAGTGGACTGCAGGCTGGTTACCCCACTAGAATCCACCACCCTTCTTTAGTGGGACAAGGAAGGAGCTGAGGGGCATATGCAGAACTGGGCACTGGAACAGCCAACTTACACTGTGGCACCGTGTGAAGGCATCCATCTCCACCATCTAAATAATGTCCATCAATCCCCTCAGTATTACAGTGTCTTAATTTCAATGTAGCATCAGCCAGACAACTTGACTGAGCTTAGCAGTACAGGTATTACTTAATAATGAAGGGGCTGTGCATGTGTAATGAAGAAAGGCACCATGACATTACACCAACTAACACCCACAAAATGTATCACAAAAGGCAACACAAGACCTGTAGTGTTGTGGCCTTGACTGCCTCCCCAATGCCTCTTCCTTACTAAATTATTTATGATTTTATGAATAAGTCTCTGATATGTTATTTATGCAATCGGGGCAAAATAACAAGTTTTTTTTTTTTTTAGGTCTCTGCCATGCATGTGGGTGTTATCAATTTTTTAACTGTTGTTAATGATTAACAAAGGTATTGGGTGTATTGCAACTCCAGCACCACCACTGTGCCACCAACATGGTACAGTACTTTCCACAAGATTTTGAATGGCTGTGTGCCCTTAGTGCCATCAACCTTTCCTCGGGACCTCATGTTTGAATTAAGGGAATTCATATTTTAGATGCCAATTACTCAAAAATAAATAACACACCACAAACGAGAATATTAAGATACAATATATGTAACAATCTGCTAAGAAAGAGGTGCTATAGAGTCTGCTACTGACACCACCATTCACCCCTGACATGGTACAAGGAGAACATGTAATGCAGTTCTATACCAAATTCACTTCGCCCCTGACTAAACACACAAGTCATTCTGGTACTGACACAATGCCATTCACTCTTTTTCCAAGCCTTCAACATGCTTGGCTACATCCCAAAGATACACATCATCTTGGGCCACTCTTACAACACATGAAGGGTAGAAATGATTCACTCATTGCCAAGCCATTAGTAAGTGAAGCAACCCCTCTCATGAACATCTCCATACATCCTCATCATCTGCAGTACTTTGATTCTTCCTGGGATCCCTCCAACAAGAAATGACCATAATATAAAAACTGCCGTCACAATCAAGTCAATCTTCTCTCTTTTCATTCCTTCTCAACACCATAAAGCTCCACACTCTTCATCCAAACTGCGTATGGTCTTCCTTTTCCAACATTACTTCCAATCTCACTTTGACACTTACTATATGCATTCTCTGATAATGCTCATATCACCAGATATCCATGCTGCCCACAGTTTCATTTATTACACATTCCCTTACCATGACAATCCACAATTACACACACAAGGCAAAAGGGGATGGAAATGTTGGGTGGGACAGACACACTAGTTAGGGTTTGAATTCTGTATTTTCTCTAATGTTTCGGGCTACACAGTGGCCACCTTCAAAGACTCACTGAAGATAGGATCTGTGAAGCCCAAAACATTAGAGAAAATAGTGAGTTCAAACTCTAACCTCTCTCTCTCACACCCAACATTTCCACTTGTCGTAATGGATCATCTACAAATGGGGTTATTGCTGTAGAACACTATGAAATACAACAAAGTTCTGTGCATAATCAAACATTAAAAAATCCAAAGTTGTAATTACTATGTAGTATTTCTTCCACATAAACTACCACAAGTAACACACTTAATACAATAATGTCATTTTCATTTAATTCTTCCTACCACTGGATTAATTTACTCAGCTTAAATGTGAACCTAATGAACAGCAGGATGAAGCTGCCCTCCTCCTTCAAACCATCATTCATTTCGAGGGGGACAGGGAGAGAGAGGTGGGACATTTGTATAACTGGGCAGTGAAGCCTTCCAGTTATATCAGTGCCACCACATGAAGGCATCCCCCCCCCCACCAACATCTATTCAGAAGTAGCAAGAATAAAATAAGACATCATTGTACTGAAGAGGTTAATACTGAACAACGAAACACTGTGACGAATATTTAAACCCAACGAATAGTACAGAAATCGTGTTACTGGCCACAGGATACCAGCCAATTTAACACCTGATAGTAAAACACTGAATACGGGGCAGTCCATTAATTGTACTCCATTATACAAATCACCAGGTGGTATATACTGCAGGGACGGCTCAGTCTCCTGGTGTGGGTGTAGGGTGGCAGTGATAGTGGGGAATAAATAATGCACGGCAGACACCATCATTAACCGAACTGTCCCCGAAACAAACGAGAAATTGGCCAACGGAGGGGAAGAGGAGTGTCATGTATGGACTACCCTGTATCCGAACTGCAACCCTCAGGAAACACCCTAACTCTGAGATATTCTTGTGGGATTATGAAGCTACACTGCATCTCTTCCTTACCAGCTTACTGTATTTCTGAAGGTGGAACTTTATTCTTTTGTGCGTTATGTATGCAAAGTAATCAATCAGTCAACTGCCAGATGCCTTAATCTCATCAGCGGTGGCCAATATGTCTCTGAGTCAGTTGTTTTATAGGGAGGGACACTAACCCTCTCCCAACCCACCGATACAAAGATTTAGATACTGTGAGCTTTCTCTGTACTGTACTGAGTAAAAAATATCTGTTATCAATCTGAATACGGTAAATACAGCACATTACTGGCCACAATTATGGGATGGAAAATATACAGATAACAGGAGAGAAGAATAAGTTGCAACAAGGAATGTGAACTTTTTCTTATATACTGCATTATTTAAACAAAGCCAATGTGTTATTACTGAAAAACACATTCCCACTAAGTGACATGTAAATATAGTACATAGCGTACATGAGAATATCAGACCAGCAGCTGTAAAATAAACTGCCAAAAACGAATGAGCCTCCCCTGCATTTTTATTGTTTCAGCAGACGTCACCTCACTACTGAAATTCCATTACCACAAACTAGTACACTATTGCTACAATACAAGTTTGGGGCAATTATATATGGGTAGCATCACACAAGCACCAGCAGCATCACATTTGTCATATATAAAAGTACTGTAATGCCAAAAGTGCAAGATATGAAAAACGTCGCTTCAGGGACATGTGTGATGCGACATTTTAGTTGTGTGTGTGTGCAGGACAGAGGTGTGGTACAGTATGTCAGTTTGCTTTCATCCACCTGATTTATTTATTTATTTATTTTTTTACATAAGAACAGAGGAAGGAAAAACAAACTTATCAAAATAATTTGGACCACCCCCACGACTTGAACACCAAGTCATGGTTGTGTTAAATCTATGAGCCTTAGTTATGAAGCAGGAATGAGTCTCCTTAGTTATTAGTCAAACTCATCCTATTTAATAACATATGACCATCAAGTAGGCTCAAAATTGGTTACAGATATTTGTCAGGCGAGAACAAACAGACTACAGCGAGAGTGTGAGATGACGCACCCGTGTGGGGCAGCGGGCAGACAGGAGCGGGCCAGGATCCTGAGTGACAGGCACCGCGAACATCCTCTGAAAGTCATAGGTACATTGGCTCTACGCACCACAAACATCACTCACTCACATGCCTGCTTCTACAGTTCAAAGTAGGATCACAAACTTTTCTCACCCAAATGTCTGCTTCTAAACTTCAGATTAGGATCACAAACATCTATCTATCTATCTATTGCCAGACGCCTCAATCCCGAACGGGGTGGCCACAAACAAATCGCCTCCATGTCGCTCTGTCCCCTGCCATTTCACTACCACGCTCCCAACTCACACCCCTCTCTCTCATATACCTCTCCACTCCATCCCTCCATCTCATCCTCGGCCTCCCCCTCCCTCTCGCCCCGTCCACCTCACTCACATACACTCTCCTCGTCAATCTTTCACTCTCCATCCTCTCCACATGCCCAAACATCTCACTCAAATGTCTGCTTCTAAACTTCAGAGTAGGATCACAAACATCTCACTCATATGTCTGCATCTAAACTTCAGAGTAGGATCACAACTTATCTAACTCACATGCCTGCTTCTAAAGTTCAGAGTAGGATCACAAACTTATCTCCCTCAAATGTCTGCTTCTAAAAATCAACAAGAAGATGAATACAACTTACTCAAATGTCTGCTTCTAAAAATAATAATACGATCAACATAACTCAGTCAAATGCACGTTTATAATAATCTGTGTAAGATCGCACACAAAAGTCACCCAAATGCCTGTTTCTAAAGTACGAATTATGACAACAAACACCACTGACTCAAATGCTTGCTTCTAAAAATATGAATACGAACACAAACATAATTCACCCAAATGCATTTCTGAAGTTATGAGTAAGCCCCTGGTTTGTAAATGCCCCTTCCCCAAATGTTTATATAGGCAGCTTTCTCAAAAATTCATAATGCAGCTTCCTCAAACATCTGTACAGTCATCCCTTGCCTTTCATTACACTACTCTCTACAGTTGTGTTTTTCCAAAGGTGAGAAAACTAGCATAATAAAAGATTTTTGTATATATATTGGAACGATAGAAAATAAATGTTGTTAAGCATCTCAAAATACACTTTAAACATGTAGGTTCCAAAGTATGGCGACGATTTGGGATACTACAATGGTTATTTTAAGCCCCTCCATTCTTAGACCATTCATATACAGATCACCTATCTTTCCTCCATACTCATCATCTGCTCTCTTCTAAGAATGATAAGCAGTGTCTCCTATGAAGAACGAAACAAGTGATATGATTTATAAGCAATGAATCTGCACACTACCCAGTCACAAGAGGTGCTTCAATATAGTAACAAGCATACAGGAGGGAAGATGTGCACTGAGGCAAACAAGAAACCAGCTTTAGGAACCTCTGATAGTAGTGACTGATAAAATTCCAACAGCTTAACATCTAGTCACAATGGCAATTTAAAAGTGTGGTGCTGGAGAGGGATGCCTTCCTGTGTGGGCAGTGATATAATCAGTTGGCTCTGTTGCCTGGTTATACAAGCCTCCCTCAACTCCCTCCCTATTTCCTGAAACTAGAATGATGGACCACAGAATGAGAGCAACCTCAGCCTGACGTCCACTGGGCTGTGTCCAGATGAATACGTGGTTGAAACTACCAGATAGTGAGATGAACCTAAGTGAAATGCATGTCCAACCAAAAGCCCAATAAGTGTTGATGCTAACACAATAAAAATGCTTACCATCCAGTCACAGAAGGGAAAAAGTATAATGAACTGAAGTGACGCATGTGTGCGTGTACAACACACAAGAGACTGGCCTCACAAAGAGTCTGCAGGATTGATAAGAATGACAAAATTACTGCCAATATCCAGTCACAAGAGGTGATTCACAATTGATGAGAGTAAGGAAAGGGGTGACCTGAGACAGAGTGACAAACTTAAATGAGAGGTGCATGTGCATGAAAGAAGCTGGGTCTCACCCAGTCTGAAAGAGTGATGAAACTGATGGTTATTGACGTATTCAGCTGCTTAAGGCGATTCAATACTGACGTGTATAGCCTAAACAAGAGGTGCAGGTCAAGCAAATGTAGTTCATCATCCTGTCACATGAGATGATTAATTATGAAGTGCCAACCATAAACAAGAGGAGATGTGTGTGAGACAGGTAAACAGAAAGCCAACCTCACACATGGGGTCTGAAAATGGTGAAAGAAAAAAAAATTTGCTCACCATCCACTCTCAAAACATGATTTGAAACCATGACAAATGGTGAAAAATGAGAGACAGGGGTACATATGACAGATGAACAACACCCTGACCTCACACACACAGTCCGTAAAGAGTGGTGAGAAGGACAATCTAAAACATTCCTCATCCAGTCACTAGCGACAGTTCAAGACAGCAACATGTGCAAGCGAGAGGTATGTGAGAGTGCACATGGTTCACCATCCAGTCCCAGGAGGATATTTGAAATACTGATAAACAAATGCAAGTGGTGTGTGTGAGACAAAAACAGGAATCATCATCCAGTTGTGAGAGGCACCTGAAAGTGACAAACATATGCGACACGTATTTATGTGACAAACGAGTACCTAGTTGGTCACAGGTGAGTTTGTAAAAATGGTACAATAATAATAATAATAATAATCACCAAGTCATGAGTGGCAGTTCAGAAGTACCAATCAGTGCCAGTGTAAGAAAGAGCCGTGTGCTATACAGACAAACAATAAGCCAGCCCCACAAATCGTCTGGAAAAGCAGTGAGACACATACCACCATCCAGTCATGAAAGGTAATTTGAAAGAGCAATCAACTGAAAGCAAGAGGTATGTGAGACAAGGTTCATCGTCCAGTCAGGAGATCTAAAAGTGCCAAATGTAAGCAAAAAGGTGCGTGTGAGAAAAACTAATTGCCAGCCTGACGCACGTGGTCTGGAACAGAGCGGTGGCCAGGCTGAGCTGTCGAGTGGCCAGGAACTGCGGACGCCAGCTGGGGGCAACACCGACGCAGAGTTATTATAAGGCATTGGAAATAAGTTGCTTTGGAGGGCAAGGGGAAGATGGAAGTACCTCCTCTGTATACCACTGATCATAAGCAGAACTAACGAGTGAAGTGTGCCTATATGCTTGCTAAATAATCACACAATCATAACACTATAGGGCCCCACACACTCAGGCTGGTCTCTCCAGTCAATTACCAGCATGTTCAGGCAAAACTGAGCTTCTGTGGTCTGCTGAGGCCATAACTCTCCTTGGATGAAGCTGCCTGTGCAGGAGGATGGACAGGCCAGCCCGAGAGTGCATGAGGCCCTTTAGACAAGAAACTCTGCCATAGTTATACAGTATACAATCATGATTCAAGCTTTGATTCACACGTTATAAATCTTACAAGTAATTAAACGTCTTAATTTTTTTTTCTTGGTAGTTTCCAGCAACTTCAGAGAAGTACTGTATTTACCTGGTTCTAGCACCTGCTTTAACTTCCAGCCCAATTTCTATTCTCTTTCTGCTCTTCAGTCATAAATGAGAAGCATACTGCACTGACACTGGAATTTTGCCTGTATATGAGGATATCCATGGAGTAACACCAAACTTGCCACAATCAATAAACCAAGAAAATGGAGGTAAGAAAACAGATTATCTTTTTTACCCACGGCACCTTTGGGATATTACCCGGAACACAGAAAAGTGAGCCAGCCATGCTATCTGAAGAACAGCCTAAGCTAGAAAGCTGAAATTTTACTACAGTATAACCTTATGGTGGATGCAGTGCAAAAAGGAGTATGATTCCTATCAGCTGATTATTCTCTGAGATCACCTGGGGTCAAAAATTCCTCTATGGGGCACCGTCTGAAAAATGAGGCACTCCACGGAGGAACTCAGATGGGACACTGTATCCAAACTTCATTATCCTATCCTTCATTCTCTCGGTTTTGGTTTTGGCGTGTTTGGTGCTACTTCAACAACTATTCAACCTACAGCATCTATCTATAGCCAGATGCCTTAATCCCATTACGGGTGGCCACAACCTAATAGCCTACATGTTGCCCTGTCCTCTGCCATTTCACTGCCCTCCCCCCAACTCACCATTATTTTATAAAAAATAGATATTCTTAAAGAAGGGTTTATTACTTCCACTTAGTATCTCTTCATCCACCACTATGACCAACATGAAGTGGTTCTTGGCCTTACTGCTGAGGGTAGGTGGTGGCTGAATCAGTAAAGAGGCAGCCTGCAGTCCTAACGGACCCAGGATCGAATCCCAGCCGGGGCAGGGAACAGTTTGAGGATTTGAATTTCATAAAAGCAGACTTTACTGATCTACCAGAAGACCAGTTGACATGTCATAAAAATATCCTCACTAATACCAATACACCAGTCCTGTATAAGACAGCCCTGGCATGTATGCAATATGGACGGTGGGTGTTAGTGTCAAAGTGGTGACATGTGGAGGCGTGTAGGAGGACTACTGGGCCTTAGGATAGGCCCTGAAGCCTTTGCCCAG
>JAGKTI010015193.1:0-20776 GCA_018397915.1 Birgus latro | reverse complement strand
ACACACACACACACACACACACACACACACACACACACACACACACATCTATAGGATGATGATGATTACACCAATATTATTGGTTGCATGATTCAAACAGGATTAACAACCTCCATCACTACCACTGCTAACCACGATTACCGTTACCACCGCCACCAACTACCATACTTTACCAACACCAACACTACAGCCAGCTACTACCATTACCACCACCAACAACTACCACCATTATATATATATACCACCATCACCACAATCAACTACTACCATTACCACAACCACAACCAACTACTACCATTACCACAACCACAACCAACTACCACCACAATCAACTAGCACCATTACTACCACCACCACAAACTACCACCATTAGCACCACCACCTCACCATCATCACCAACTACCACCATTACCATCACCACCAACTACCACCATTACCACCGCCACCACTACCACGAACTTCCACAATTACCATCACCACCAACTACCACCATTACCATAACTCCATCACTAATGAATGAATTAGTTTCCGGTAAGTGTGTGTGTGTGTGTTTTTTTACACACAACTACGGTAGGCATTTAAACACACACACACACATACAACCAGGTAGGTAAACACACACACGCTCGCTGGCGCAGTGGTAGCGTTCTCGCTTGCCATCTGGTAGACGGGAGTTCGCGCCTCGCTCAGGTTACGAAAAGTTTCACTGACGAAGTGGGTGGTTACTGTCCCCCTTGAGCAAGGGGATGGGTGTGTGCGTGTGTGAAGGTCACAGCCTTGCCCATAGATCGGACTATATGAGCTCTCAGCTCCCTTCCGGGAGGGTAAAAGCTGACGATCACTACTATCAAGTGATCCTGACCGCCCCGGTGAGTTACACACACATGACATAGCCGTATTCCTAAACATTTCCTTCTTGTACAGGCATGGGAAGGAAATCATTTAAACACTCGTTCCCTTCGTGAGGTGCTCATACGAGTATGAAAGATGTTTCCTTCAAACAAAAGTTTAATATATTGGAATGTGAAGAAATTATTTGACCCTCCACAAAAATTCCTACGCAATTTTTGCGCGTTCTGTTGTGCTTCATTCTTATATATTTTTAAAGAATGAAAGGAAGTTACTGTATAATTGTACTAACACAATTTACAGCGGTGTACTGCACTGATGTTTAACTTAAGCGCTATCTTATATCCGTGTTACCCATGACTCACTCACAGCTTAATAAAAATAATTTAAACCTAAATTAATTGAATGCTAGAGTTGTAACTATTAACACTGTCAGGTGGGAGGGTAGGAAGGTAAGTAGGCAAGCAGATAGGTAGGCAATAAGCAGATAGACAGGTATGAAGGTGGGTAGGTAGGCACTGTACTTGCTAGGTAGAGAGAAGAGTAGGAAGGCATAACACTGTGGTAGGAAGGTAGGTAGGTAGGTAGGCAGGCACTGTAGTACATAGCTAGACATTGTGAGAGATAGGTGGGTAGGCACTGTGGGAGACAGGTAGGTAGGGACTGTGTGAGGGAGGGAGGCAAGTTAGGTATTTTGGTAGGTAGGTATACGCTATGGGAGACTGGCGGGTAGGTAGGTAGGCTGAGACGTGAGCACTGTGGTACGTGGCTAGGTGGGCACTGTGGTATGTCAGTATAGTTAATGCAATAGGCAGGTAGGTTGGTAGATAGCAGGGCATTGCATAAGACTGCTATAGATTACCATCCTTACGAGGTGTGGGGCCCAAGGCTAGACGAGGCTACTGTGGTCCAGTACATTTACGGGTAGCTGACCAACCTACTTCCCTTGATAGCGTTCACCATCATCAGCTGAGCTCTCTTTAACTGTTCTAAGCACAACTAAGTAGCACAAAGAACATCATTACTGAAATGCTAGAGTTTATCCCAGACACCAAGAAACAGCCCATTGGTCTCACTCTTGCTCTAAAAATGGCCCGAAAACACACGCTGCAAATCCTACTTGGTGATGAAATTATTTTTTAAATAAAAGTGCCGATTCTGTAAATGACTTCCGATTCGGTAATTCGTCGGACCCTGACCCTGTAGACTGTACTAGTGTACAGTATTGGCGCTGGGACGGTCGTCGTACGTTGTGGTAAGCTGTGAGCGGGAGATATGTGCAGTGGTGAAAGGTAAAAACTAATTACTATTGGATAATAACTGTAGACTGTTGCTGATGGCACTGTGGAACCTGTCTACACATTGCATATCTTCTTTCAGCTCCTTATGCTTGGCATGGTTCTGAAATGTCAGGAATAAGGATCTTTGCAGTACCGTATTTTTATGATGGCCACTTTCCTAGATACGTTCATTTTGAAAAAGTAATATGTTCTAATAGCCCATGAACGCCCATTGTGTGTCCCATGATCAAGACAGAACATAATTTCCCCATCATTTGCACTGCAAACATTTGTGAATGAGAAAATGTGTATTAGGCAGGAGACTGGATTTTATGTGTGCGTAGAAAGTACAGTATGCATATTCAACCAGCCTTTACTTTGTAATTTGTTACTTCAGTATTTTCAGATTATATTTTTGTACTTAATGAAAAATATTCGTCACTGGTTGCCTATCGGTAGTTTTGTTATTACAGTACAGCTCTGGCTTATTTAGGTCAAAGAACGGGATTTTCATTCATCCCAGCCAGTCTGCTGCTTACCCTAGCTTGTATACCTTCCTGATCAAGGGTATTAAAGTTGTAGTCCACATTCTATCCCTTGTACCCCAAAAGGAGGATGGTGGACTACAGGAAAAGGGCAACTTCAGCCTGCAGTTCACCAAGTTCACATGCACAGTAGATGACCCTGGGGCCATAACAACAACAGCTGTACTTTATTAGCCTATACCCTGGTAACTGAATGAAAATACTGTTCCAGAGTTGCAGTGACAAACAGAGGTCATCAGAGGGTATACCTATGTGAGCTGGAACTTGAGGACAAGAAGTTTTTCGTTGGATCTGAGGAACTTGTTCATGTTGACATATATGGTACCATTGTTAACACCATCACCCGTAAGGCAGGCACCATTCTCAGTGGTAAATGTTCTTCTTTGTTTTCATGTTGCAGTGTCCCTTGCAAGTATTATTCAGATTACTCTTTCTCTTGATTATGTATTTGCTACTTTCTTCAGTCTGATAATGCCTGGTTGTCTGGTGGTTAAAATGCCCCAGTTACAGTGACGGCCTTGCATAGGTTCAATCCCCCCAAAAGTGCCATGATTAGAGACTCCTCTTTTATATAATAATGTTCCTGAAAGGGAAATGGTTGTCTATCAAAACTGTGTACTAGATGAAAGTAGCCGAGCTTTGAACCCCTGCGCCTCTAAAAGGGTAATTTGGAATTGGCCAAGGTGAGAATGCAAAGAAACTGGGTGAAGAGACCAAGGGGAAGACAGGAGGAAGTAGCTCCTGCGAGAAGAGTGGAGAAGTTACAAGATAGTGAGAAAATGGCATGAGTATGAGAGAATAGTGGAAGAAAGATTGGGAAGGTATGAGTTAGAGCAGATGGAAGGGGTGGAAGATGTATGTAAGATTTTCAAGGAAGAGATAGGCGCAGTGTGTGAGGAGGTTTGTGGAGTGAGGAGGAGATGTAGGGGTGTGTAAGGGACAGCATGGTGGAATGATGAGGTGAAACGAACTGTGGAACAAAAGAAGAAGGCATATAGTGAATGGCTAGCGAGCAGAGGTAGGGGAGAAGATGAGAGAGAGAAGAGAGAGGTATATGTGAGCTGGAGAAGAGAGGTGAAGAGATTGGTGAAGGAGAGTAAAAAGAAAGTGGATGAGGAGTTTGGGAGGAAGCTGAGTGTAAAATGGAGGGAGAGTAAGAAATTGTTTTGGAAGGAGGTAAAGAAAGTAAGACAGTGTGAAAGGGGAAATAGTAGGGGAGTGAAAGATGGGAATAATAGATTGCTGGTGGAAAAGAGAGAGAAATTGAGGAGATGGAAGGATCACTTTGAGGATTTGTTGAATGTAGAGAGTGAGAGCCGAGCTGGGGAGGCGGTAGCTCGATCGGTAGAGAGTTGGCTTGCGGTCCCGTGGGACCCAGGTTCGAATCCTCGCTGGTGCAGGGAACAATTTAAGGATTTGAATTTCATTAAATCAGGCTTTACTGATCTACCAGAAGAGCCGCCGACATGTCGTAAAAATGACCCCGCTAATACCGATACACCAGTCCTGTATGAGACAGCCCTAGCATGTATTCAATATGGACGGTGGGTGTTAAGCGCCGAAGTGGTGACATGTAGATTGTAGGAGGACGACTGGCCCTTGATAGCAGGCTGTGAAGCCTATGCCCAGAGTCGGACACATAAAAAAAAAAAAAAAAAAAGTATAAGTGGTTGGGGAATGGCTGGGAGAAGAAGAGGTGAGAGGAGGGAGGAAGAGATCAGTAGGGTGGAAGTAGTGGAAGCATTGAAGAAGGTCAAGATGGGAAAGGCCCCAGGAATTGATGGAGTGTGTGGTGAAATGCTGAAGTATGGGGGTGAGATTGTTGTGGAAAGGATATGGAAGTGTAGATTGGCTTGGGAAGAGGGAAGGATTCCAGAGGATTGGAAATCAGGTATAATTGTTCCTTTATATAAAGGAAATCGGGAGAGAGAAGTATGTGGTAACCATAGGGGTATTTGCCTTCTTAGTGTGACTGGAAAGATATATGGCAGAATACTTATTGATAGGGTTAGGCATATAACAGAGGAGTTAGTTGGAGAAGAACAAGGGGGATTTATGAAGGGAAAAGGGTGTGTAGATCAGATATTTGTTCTAAGATGTTTAATGGAGAAGTATCTAGAGAAGGGAAAGAAAGTGTATGCTGCCTTCATGGACTTGGAGAAAGCTTATGACAGAACAGATAGGTAAGGTATGTGGAAGGTATTAAGAATATATGGAGTGGAGGGGAAATTGTTGAGTGCTGTGAAGAGCATGTACGAAGGAGCTAGGGCTACTGTGCGAGTGGATGGTGAGCTAAGTGAGTTCTTTGATATGAAAGTGGGACTGAAACAGGGTTGCGTGATGTCTCCATGGCTGTTTAATATATACATGGATGGGGTTGTAAAAGGAGGTGCAAGGTAGGGCAGTGGATGTGAGGGTGGCTCTAAAGAATGACGGCGAGATGTGGAAGATTCCAGTGTTGTTGTTTGCTGATGATACAGTGTTGTTGAGTGAAGATGAAGGGGAGTTGCAAGGTTTGGTGAATGAATTTGGGACAGTGTGTAAGAAGAGGAATCTGAAAGTCAATGTGAACAAGAGTAAAGTTATGGTGTTTGAGAGGAATGAAGTCACAGAATGCACAGTGAGGTTGAATGGTGAGGATATGGAGAAGGTGAGTGCATTCAAGTACTTGGGCAGTGTGATGAGGAAGGATGGAAGTTTTGGAGATGAAATACTTGAAAGGGTACAGCAGGGAAGGAAGGTTGTTGGTTCATTGAAAGCGGTGATGAGAAATAGGGAGGTGAGTATGGAAGGCAAGAAGTCACTGCATGATAGTATCGTGATCCCTACCATGACGTATGGAAGCGAGGCATGGACCTTGCTAGAGGGTAACAAGGCAAGAGTGAGAGCAGTGGAAATGAGTTACTTGAGAGGAGCATGTGGAGTGACATGGAAGGACAGGTTGACGAATGAAGACGTGAAGGAACGTTGGGTGGATGTGGATGTGGTTGAGAAGATTAGGAGAAATACACTGAGGTGGTTTGGACATGTGGAGAGAATGGAGAATGAAACTCTGACTAAGAGGGTGTATGCAGGTGAGGTGGAGGGAGGGAGAGGGAGGGGAAGGCCGAAAATGAGGCGGAGGGATGGAGTTGAGAGGTATATGAGGGAGGGGGGAGTGAGCTGGAGGGAGGGTAGGCAAACGGTGGGTGACAGAGTGACTTGGAGGTGTTTTGTCTGTGGCCACCCTTTGCAGGATTAGGGCGTCAGGCTATAGATAGATAGATAAACCCTGTCAGTATGATGATGCCTTTCATCTTTTTTTTTTTCTTTCTTCCACCAGATTATATATATGGCTGAAGGGGTTAATAAAAGTTATACAGCTTATAGCTATGTAAGTCCTCTAGTTGAGGTCTGTCATGAGCTGAATAAAATCATGTGAAGGTGACATGAATAAAATGCAAATGACATTCTTTGAGTGAAGGAGTTACAGTAAAATACGAGTATGTTTATGCTCCTCGTGGGGCAACGTAGGATTGGATGATGATGATGAAGATGATAAATAGCAGGTGCCAGTAGTGGACTTTGGTTTTATCTACAGTAGTGGTTTTATCTACAGTAGTGCAGTACTTCTTATCACAATGACTAACTGCAGTAAATAATGCATCAGCTTTTTTTTTTTTTCTCAGCAAATTCTGTACTAAATGCATGTCAAATTTTCCTTCCTCTTCAGTGGATGACAGAACAGGCATAATAGACTGTGTGAAGTTTCATGATGAAGACAAGGATGAACCTCTGCCAGACACACCCATGAGTAATCTGGCAGTCTTCCTGAGCACACTTATCAAGCCAAAGTACTACCCTCAGTTGGGAGACTTGGTGAATATCCGTGGACGCCTTAATGTGTTCAGGAGCACACCACAGATCATCATCAATAATATCCGTATCCTTTATCAGGTGGTCTAGTGAGAGAGGGAAAAAGGGGGGGGGGGGAGTTCAGGGAGGTGACATACTGGTACCTGTAATATGATTTGTGTATCAGTTTTACATTGCCTGCATTTCATTCAGCTTTCTAGTCACAGAGACTTCATATTCTGTATCCCGTACTGTATCCCAAGTACTGTAGCTAGTTAACTGAAAAAAATTACAGTATTTGAATATACAGCAGTAGATATGGCAACATTAAATATAACTTGTCCTTAGCTTCCAGAAATATCAGTTTCAGTGTGTGTAACCCTTGAATCCAGTGGCATACCATATATTTTTTATCTGTTTCTTGCTATCTCCATGTGATATTCATTTTAGAAAAGTTCTCTCTTACAGTACTGAAGTGATTATTGAAGGCTACATCAAACCCTTCCACTATAAAAATGTCTCCCAAGCATAATAAAATGAGCTAGTGACAAGAATGGCAAAAAATTATATCATGGCAAAAGGGTTAATAGAAAAGCTACATGGCTATAGTTAATGGCATTGTACCATAGCTGTATAACTGCCTTTCCTTAACTAGATACTCAGGTTTAGTTACTGATGAAAATGAGGAATGGTTTCGCATCTTAGAAATAGAGGCGCAGAGAAAACGTTGCTTTAAAAAATATGGTAGTCCTGACTTTCAGTCATTCAGTTTTGCCCCTCAGTCATGCAGTTTAGTTAAATCTGAGAGTAAGACAAAACCAGGAGGCAGATCTACTCTTCAGTCACCCAGAGGAGAGTTATGTGAAAGTGAGAAAGAAAGTGAGGCAGAATCATGTGTCATTCCTCCTCTTCAGTAACATATTAATTGTACATAGGAGTGCAGCAGAGACTGAAAAGTAAGATTGAGTTTTGATTATCGGTCACTTGGTTTAGTTGTATGTGAGAGTGAAGCAGAAGCCTTCACTCAGTTTTGCTAAATTCAAGAGTTAAAGACAGACTGAGACTAACAAGATGGAGTGTGAAGAGTCTGAGAGTGTGGGCATCATCCGGCAGCGGGTGAGGGACACCCACCAGGCATACAGGGACAAGCGGCGTAGTCTAGCCCGGGATGGTCACCGGTTACGCTTACAAGATATAAAGCGAAATTTAAAGGTCTGATTTAAATACAATACTTTGATACAGTCAGTCCTCATTTAAAGTCTTCAGATCTGTGCAGGCAAAAATGTTACCTTAATGAAACAACCCACCCCACCCCAACCTAGGACACACCTACCCCACTCCAGCCCATCCCAACCCAGGACACACATATACTCCACCCCACTTCAAAGGGGGACATGCTTCTGGTTTCATAGAGGTAAAAAAAAAAAAAAGCCTCACAAATACTTATTTCTTTCTTCAGTGCATCTTTATAATACCTAGAAACTTCAAGTGAAGAAATGGTGTTGATTCATTACTAACTTAGTATCTAAACAACATTCAAGTGAAACAGCTTTAAATGAGGATTAAAATGTAATATGCAAAACAAAAGAGCTCTCACAGTTGTCTAGATTGTTGTACAGTAGTCAGAAATCACTTCTCCAGTGTTTATATTCAGTTCATTTTCATGCCTTTTAGTGGCTGAATTTTGGTCTGTTGATAGCATATTATTTTAAAGATGCATGTGTTATATTGGCTAATGCCTGACTTTTTTAGCTGTGAGAATCTCATCCAGTGAGGTAATGAAATATGCATAAATTCATTGTTCACTCCCTTCAGTTTGATGATGTATTTTTATATGATGTATTTTTTATATGTGAGCAACAGGTGGAAGGAGAATGTAAGAGAGTATGGATCAGTTGGGTCAAGGATTGTGTGGGTAAGAGTGAAAGTTGGACTACAAATGTGGGCAATTGTGTGCGTGTATGCCCCAACGCAAGATCGTGTAAGTAGAGTGAGAGAAGAGTTTTGGACAAATGTGGAAGCCTGCTTGGAAAAGTTTGAAAGGAATGAGAGAGTGTTTCTGATTGGAGATATGAATGGAAAAGTAGGGAATGAGAAGGTGGATGGAGTGGTTGGTGAGTGGGGTGTGCCTGCTGAGATGGATGAGAATGGCAGTGCTTTAGTGGACATTTGTGCTGGGACGGGGTTGGTGATAGCCAATACCCTCTTCAGGCACAAAATGATCCATAGATATACATGGCGAGTGGTGAGAAGAGAGGATGGGGGAATGAATGAACGGAAGGCAATGATTGACTGTGTGTGTGGATGAAAGGATGAGAAGATGTATAATGGAAGCAAGAGTATATAGAGGTTGGGGGAGTGGACTTTCTGACCACCACTTGGTGGTGGCCAGAATCAGAATCCAAACAAGATGGAGGAAGAGAAGAAGGGAAAGACAGGAGGAAGTATTTGTTACAAGGAGGGTAGAAAAGTTACAAGAGGATGGAATAAAGGCCGAATATAGAAGGGAAGTGGAGGAACGATTGGGTAAATATAGATTGGAGCAGATGGGGGACGTGGAGGGTGTGTGCAAGGTATTGACAGAAGAAATCTGTGCAGCATGTGAGGTGGTGTGTGGGGTGAAGCGGAGACGAAAGGGGGTTCAGGGAACAGCATGGTGGACCGAAGAGGTGAGAGAGGCTGTGGCACAAAAGAAGAAAGCATATAATGAGTGGATGAGAAACAGGGGCAACGAAGAAGCTGAGAGACGGACGAGAGAGGTATATGTAGTGAGGAGGAGAGAGGTGAAAAGATTAGTAAGAGAGAGTAAGAAGAGAGTGGATGAGGAATTTGGAAGGAATTTGAGTGCAAAGTGGAGGGAATGTAAGAAAATGTTCTGGAAGGAGGTAAAGAGAGCTAGACAGGGTGCCAACGAAGGCAGTGGGGGTGTGAAAGATAAAAATGGTAGATAACTAGTGGAGAAGGGAGAAAAAGTAAACAGATGGAGAGAACACTTCAATGAACTGTTGAACATAGAGAATGAAAGTAATGCAAGTATAAGTGGCTGGGGAATGGCAGGGAGAAGGAGGGTTGTGAGAAGAGAGGAAGAAATCACCAGGATGGAAGTGGTGGAAGCAATGAAGAAAGTTAAAATGGGGAAAGCCCCAGGAATTGATGGAGTGTGTGGTGAAATGCTGAAGCATGGGGGAGAGATAGTAATAGAATGGATGTGGAAGGTGTGCAGATTGGCTTGGGAGGAGGGTAGAGTCCCGGAGGATTGGAAGTCAGGTATAATTATTCCTCTGTACAAAGGAAAAGGGGAAAAAGCAGTGTGTGGTAATCATAGGGGCATTTGCCTTCTCAGTGTAATAGGAAAAATATATGGTAGGATACTTATTGACAGAGTTAGGGAAATTACTGAGGAATTAGTTGGAGAAGAACAAGGAGGTTTTAGGAAGGGAAGAGGTTGTGTAGACCAGATATTCATTCTTAGATCCGTAGTGGAAAAGTTTCTAGAGAAGGGCAAGAAGTTGTATGCAGCCTTCATGGATCTGGAGAAAGCATATGACAGGGTGGATAGACAAGGTTTGTGGAAGGTATTAAGAATATATGGAGTGGATGGGAAGTTGTTGAAGGCAGTGAAGAGTATGTATGAGGGTGCTAAGGCTGAAGTGCGTGTGGATGGCAAACTGAGTGAATCTTTCCATTTGAAGGTTGGATTGAAACAAGGATGTGTCATGTCTCCATGGTTGTTCAATCTGTATATGGATGGGGTTATAAAAGAGATACAAGGTCGGGCAGTGGATGTTGGAGCGGCCCTAGTGAGAGAGGGCAGTGTTTGGAAACTACCTGTACTGTTGTTTGCAGATGATACTGTGTTGTTGAGTGAAGACGAAGGGGAGCTGCAAGGCTTGGTAGATGAGTTTGGGAGAGTATGTAAGAAACGGAATCTAAAGGTGAATGTGGGGAAGAGTAAAGTGATGGTCTTCGAGAGAAGTGAAGCCAGTGAGTGTACAGTGAGATTGGATGGGAAGGAAATGGAGAATGTGAGTGAATTTAAGTACTTGGGCAGTGTGATGAGTAAGGATGGTAGTCTGGAGGGTGAAGTGCTCGAAAGGGTACAGCAGGGAAGGAAGGTTGCTGGTTCGTTGAAAGCAGTGATAAGAAACAGGGAGGTGAGCATGGAAGTGAAAAAGTTGTTACATGACAGTATTGTGATACCAACTCTGACATATGGAAGTGAAGCTTGGACCCTGTTGGAAGGACAGAAGTCAAGAGTGAGAGCAGTGGAAATGAGTTATTTGAGAGGAGCATGTGGAGTCACATGGAGAGAGAGACTAACAAATGAGGAAGTGAAGGAGCGTTGTGGTGTGCTTGAGGATGTGATGGGAAGCGTTAGGAGAAGCACGTTAAGGTGGTTTGGGCATGTGGAGAGGATGGAGAGTGAAAGATTGACGAGGAGAGTGTATGTGAGTGAGGTGGAGGGGGCGAGAGGGAGGGGGAGGCCGAGGATGAGATGGAGGGATGGAGTGGAGAGGTATATGAGAGAGGGGTGTGTGAGTTGGGAGCGTGGTAGTGAAATGGCAGGGGACAGAGTGACGTGGAGGCGATTTGTTTGTGGCCACCCCGTTCGGGATTGAGGCGTCTGGCAATAGATAGATAGATAGATTTTTTATATTTTTTTCTCTCACCTGGCAGTTTTAGTCAACTTTTTATTGGTAAGTTTGGGGCGGTCATCATCCACTCACTCAGCGTAGTGCTGCTCTCGGGTGGCTGTCCTTTCCTCCCATCCTTCCTTCTTTCCATCCTTCCTTGTATGTCCTTCTTTCCATCTTCCTTTCCTCCTTCTTTCCATCTTCCTTTCCTCCTTCTTTCCATCTTCCTTTCCTCTTTCTTTCTGTCTGCAGGTGACTCTACACTGAGTGACAGGCCAAATGGTTTCCTGTGCACCAGGAAACCATTTCCTATGCTGGGTGGTAACCACGTAAGCAAACTGTGGCACCTAGTGGTTTAGTGGATATTTTAGGTGCTACAATCAGATTGAGCCTGTGTCGGTTTATATTCAAGGGGTGTTGGGGTTTATTACTCACTTAGTGCCACTCGGGAATGACTGAGGCTGGTCACTCTCACCATAATTGTCAGGACTAACTTGCCAAACCCTGGGCTCCTATGCTCCTCATGGGGCAACACAGGATTAGGTGATAATGACGAATGTTTTTTTCTTTCTTTTTTACTCCAGATATTCATCAGTTGAATAAAATGATCCTGTGGTAGCAAGAACAAAATGCTATACAAAATACTTTATTTGATTGATGAGGTTAAGCTTTAATATTGCAGACATTACACTGTTGCTTTCCTATTAAGTACTCATACACATATGGTCTCAGTACCATTCATAATTTTCCAGGTCATTAAGTATTGGACCACTAGCTGTAAATTAAATATTAACCATTACAGTAGTCCTTTAAAACATCTTATATCCCCAGGCAGTTCAGATGATACATACCATTATACATTATTTAATAAATGTACTTATATGGTATAGAGTGAGTCTTCTAAGTCATTACAGTATTGGTTAATCTCTTACTGTTACATTGTCATGTTCTTTGTTAAATGATGAAATTATTATTACTTTAAGTTCCATGACAGTGCATCACCCAAATGTAAAACACCAGTAATCATTTTCTCTCTCATTTTTTTTTATTCCCCATAATGTGTTACAGGCACCATCTCCTGAGGAATTCTCCCAACTGTGCTCTCAAGTGAAGAGGCAAAAGAATCTGGAGACCCTGCAGAGGTTGCGACTGGGACTGGCCAGCAATCAGGAGTATATTACCATCTTCACAAAATGCCAGGGTGCAATGTATGCCCTGGTTGGTTGCTTGACTGGTGAGTTTTATAGCTGCACAGTATTTTTTTAACATGACATGAAACAGGAGAAAATCCCCCAGTTTTTTATAATTTCTTGTGAGTTTTGATATGATAGAACATGTCTTAACTTTTATTGTCATGTTGCTGCCTACTCTATAATGTGGGATGCAGGCTGATCACACATAACAGTTAGAGGGGTTCCATGAATGACTCAAAAATTAGGGACTTGCTTATGCCTTCACAGTCTCTGGTTTAACAACACAGCCAGTAGTTTTTGATACTGTACTGTTTTTGTTATTTTAGGCTTGGTTAGAAAAAAATATTACAGTGGTATAGGAAGACCCATATTGTATGATGCCTCATTGCCATGCTTTTATGCTGTTAAGTCCACAGTAATTTACAGAATGACTGCCTGTTAAAAGTTCCCATAGTATGGTAACTATGAAGCTGATTTGCCTGTTCCCTCTATTCACAATGTATGTGTGGAATAATGAGGGCTGACTGTGTATGGTAATGTTTGATAAATACAGTTACCTCCTTCAATAAATTGACCTTTTATATTTTGTTCTTACTACCACCTGATGATTTTTATTCACTTTAGAAGAAACTTCAGTATGAAGGCACTGACATAACTTTCATTTACCCCTTCACTATTAAGAAGATTGTTTGAGCTGTAGGGAAGCTGGGTGGCTCAGTCGTAGAGCGCATGACTCGAGACCGCGAAGTCGAGAGTTTTTGCCCCGCCTGGGTAGCTGCCTTGCTGGGAGAGGTAGTGCTCTCCTGTCACCCTAGCTGGGCTATGTGATCTATCAAGGTCTTGCGTGGGGGGAAATTGTATAATTACTTTTAAACTGAAAAAAATTGTCAGCTAGCTCCATGTGCTAAAGTAAGGATTTGGGGTATCTGACTGGTGTGTAAGTGAGTGTTTGGTCCTTCACTCAGCATGCTGTTGAATTCTCACACTTTCATACTGTATTTCCTTGCTTTTTGATGATGATGATGATGATGACAAAGAACCTATATATCAGGAGTGGACAGTAACCTTCAGCGTGAAGCGGCATGCGTTCTGATCAACCTTAGCCTGGGGAGTGAGAAGCAGTGTCGGGAGGTGTGCCAGCGTGTGGGCACCTACCTTCTTACTCACATGGACAGTCATAACCCAGATATGCAGGTCAGATGGGGTGGGGTATAAATTTAAAGGAGAGTGGGCAGTATAGGGGGAGTGGGTAGATAGTGGTTTAGTTTGTTGATTTATGTGCAGTGACAAGCAGCTTGTGGGTGTCTACTTTCTCACACATGGACAGTCATAACCTAGATGTGTGGATGAAAATGGGTGGATTATACAATTAAGGGAGGGCTATAGTCAGAGGGTAGGTGGTAATTTTTACTTTGCTGATTTATTTGAAGTGATAAGCAGTGTCATGAAATTTGCCTTATTTCCCAGCCAAGGAAGAGCTGCTTGGTAGGGACACTTGTGGGAAGGCAAGGTAGATAAGCCTTAGCTACTGGAATATCTTCTGTGACATGACAATGTGGAATATTTTCAGTGATTTAATGACTGATATATTTTTGTCATGCAAATCATTCTGCATGGTTTCAGGATCCATGTGCATGGTGTTTGGGCAACCTGTGTGGGAATCATAAGAGTGTGTGCAACTTAGTGCAGACACAAGGAGGAGAGGATGCCATGGTGAAGCTCCTACAGTCCCACTCACCCCATGTGCTGCAGTCTGCTGCCTATGCCCTCATGCATTACCTCTCCACCGTCCCTCACAGGATAGAGTATGCAAGATCAAGATAATTTGAATTATAATACACCTTTGATCTGGCTACATCACTTTTCATCATCATCATCCATACTTCATTTTCCCACCCTTGGATTAGGTGAGATAGGGAAAAAAAAAAAAAATCACTTGCCACTCATACATCATTTTCACTACAATGTACTGTACTCTTATTCAGAGGGGCCAGCGCCTGGTCACTCGTCTTAAAAGGCTGAAGTAAATAGTCTTTCCCTAGGCCCTTGTGCTTCAGATGAACCAATAAAGGATTTTATGATACATACTGTAAGATGAGGGTATTCACCTCACTTTTGGCTACTTTTCATTGTACTGTACTAAGGTTTGTAGTGCAAATTTAGGGCACTTAAAAAGCTTAACAGTATGGGTAATGAAACACAAATGCTCCAACTTTATATGTGAAAATGGATTTTAACATAGAAAAACACAGAAAAGACATATTTGAAAAATAAAAATATTTATCAACACATGATATGGAGCAATTGGACTCGGTGGGCTTTCCTTCAGTGAAACATTCGAAGTTTTCATTCGAATTGCTCTGACCTTCGATGCCTTCTTGCCCAGTGTTGTCCTTTGGTTGTGTGCCTTCAGGAGACCTGCCTTTCTGCTCCCCCTGCTTCAATTCGAATCGAACCACCCAGAAGAAGTTTGGTTATATATGTCGATTTGTCCTCCTTCAGTCCATGACTGCTGCAGGAGTTCAGCTTTGTAAACAACATCTGAACTAAGGTGCTTTCCACTGGCAATGTTGGAGAACATGACTGATGTTGAACTCTATGTTGTATTCATAAAATGCTCTGCATGTTTTATACCACGCCGGAATATCTGGAGCTTTCCCTTTGGATCATCTGTGATGTTGGTTTTGTCATAGTTAAAGGTATTTGCAGAAGGTACTCCCCTAAGGCTGTCTTCTAGCTTTTTAAAGTAGGCCACTACGGCCTCTTTGGAGACAGCAGCCTACTTCCTTAAAATATTTTGGCATAACCTGGAGGACAGTAAGACTTTGTCTCTTCAGGAAGCCATGTACTCAGGTCTGTACCTAGACGATTATCACTGAAATCCACGATGTAGTGTCTACGACTGTCCAGATAGTACTTGATATGTTGCAGCATATAAATTGCCCCAAAGTGCCAAGTCTACTTGCCCCATGGGGCCAAGTCAAATTGCCCAAGGGGACCGAGTCAGATTGCCCCAGGAGGCCGAGTCAAATTGCCCCATTAGTCTAAAATCATATACTGTATAATATTTTATTAATGAAAGCAGCTAACTTACTTTGGTAGGAGGATAAACATTAATGACACTTAGCTAGTTATTATATATCCAAGAGACAACAGAGAAAAATACAATTAATTTTGTCTTTATTGTTGTAAACTGCGGCTCAAAAAAATCTGAAAATTACAGGAATGAAATATTGATCACAGTTCACTTACCTTCAGCAAGCTATCCCGAAATTTCATATACAATATAAATTAGTGATTACTGTCAGACTAGGCAAACCACACTCACCGGCCTCACAACGCAAACTGCCCAGGCCCCCGGCTGCATACCGCAGGACCCTTCCGATGACGTCATCACTTGTGACTTAGCAGGTGTGTGCGTGCACACACACACACTATCAGCAATATGCACTAACACTCTCATCCTCTCTTCTTAATTTGACAAAAGATTCCAAGGACGAAGCTGGATGGTCTATTTGCGTCTGATACACACCATGTATCCAATGCGTAGACTTTTTGTTTGAGTACCATCAACACCCAATATGCACTATGCATCCAATACATACACTTTTGTTTAATTACTATCAAGACCCAGTCTGTGGCCACATACCGATATATGATGTCTCTTGAAGTACCGTATTATAAACTTTGTAGTCTCGGCTGACTGCTGCACGCAGCCGCTCGGTCGAGGCACCTTTCTTGGTGAGACAGCCAGTTGTTGTGATGTATCCACCCAAGATACTTCATCAATCTCCCCTTGCTCCAACATGTCTTGTAATACAGCAATATCAATGTGCAGCCGTGGCTCAGTGGGTTAGAGCGCTCCGCTCTGGCCGTAGGGTCGGAGGATCGAATCCACCCAAGGGTCATTGGTAGACATCAGGAAGGGCATCCGGTCATAAAATGCTACACGCTCCAATCTAAAAAAAGGCCGACGCATGCAAGCATGTTGCAGCCTTGAAAAACGAAACGAACGAAACGAACGAATCTCCAGTCTTCTATGCTTCTACAGGAGTAAAGGGTGTCCACCAGACTCTTGTTGTTGATGAAACACTTTATTTTGATCTTTCCACATCCAGAAACCTCACGCAATATGTTGGCGAGATATACAGCAGTCTCAGCACATTCAAGCAGCGCCAACGCCTCAGCAGATAAGGTAGATTTGACGACCCTCCTGAGCTTTCTTGTCTGCCAGAATATAGGACATCTTGCCTCACTAGCATCTCCTAGGAAGATCACAAAACTTCCCTGAGATCCATTGCCTACAAGGTTGGCAAATGAGGCATCCGAAAAGCACTCTATATGACAGTCCTTGATCGGCCCCATTCTTGGAATGTATAGCTTCATGCTGTCAGTCTTCACCCTTGAGATCACCTTATTGAGTCTAAGCAGATCCGCTACAGTAGCTCGGTTGCTGGTCACACTCAACTCACACGTATCAAAGGCAGTATCTGGCCGAGTGTGTGTGGCAATCCAGTTGAGTTGCCCAATTAATGCTCGGTACTCCGTTTTCTCAGACTCGGACAGCTTTCCAGATTTTACTGCTGCACGATGTTTACTCAGTGTGACTGGTTTCAAAGATGAAGCATACTGGAACTGGTCAAACATTATGCTGCCATCGATGTTGTAGATGACATTGAGACCAACGTATTTGAAGGCTTTTGATTCAGAACTGCCGATGAGGAATATTTGACTCAAACGGCTTATCACTTGCTGTTTGAACTCATGTGTACCGGCCCAAAGGAAGTCGTCAACGTAGATGCATACAATGCCTTCGATTTTGCCACTACTGCTCCAAGAGAACAGTGCTGAATCCAGTGATGACACTTTATCTCTGAGACTTAACAATTGATCTTTTACGTGCAGATACCAATGCCTATCAGCATCACAAAGGCCATAAACAGTTTTCTTTAGTCTCCATTTGCATATTCAGGTGGAGGACGTAAATGAACAACTCTCTCAATGTCGTTACCTTGCAAGTAGGCAGCTTTCACATCCATAGTGTGTCAATCCCACTGGTTGGTGGAGGCCAAAGAAAGTGCCAAATGCACTGCTTCTTTTGAACAAGTAGGCGAGTCTTTTTGGAGATCCACTGTGTCTTCCTCAAATCCTCTGGTGACTAAGCGGGCCTTAACAATAGGCTTTCCATTTTTCAGTTTTTCCGTCACAACCCATCGAACCGTTATGGCACCTTGCCCAACATCATCTACTTCCTCATACACATCATTATTCTGCCAGTTTGTAATTTCAGTTTCCTTAGCGCATAGTACGGCCTCCGAGTTGAAAAGAACAAGCATTTCTGCGTCATCATCAACCACTTCCCACTCGCTAAAATCCTTCTGCAAATCTATCCAATCAATGCTGCCATCAGAGTCCCTCTTCAAATTGTAGCAGTGTTTGTGCTTTCCAGTGGCTTTACCTGCCCGACTCATAATCCTTCCAGACACCAACTCTCCACTTTCTGAATGTATTCCCTTTATACGTTGACCAACAGAAACTTTAGGAGGCTGATTAATCGGAACAGAAACTGTGGGAGGCTCATCAATCGGAACCACACCATCTTCTGACTCGTCATCTGGTGGATAGTCATTCAACACTTGCGAAGGATCGTCGTTAGGCTTCTCCTGGACAACATTGTTCTTCTCATCACTGCTGACACCACTTTCAACTGTAGTATATTGCTCTGGCGCACGCACTAGACGACACACGTGCACTCGCACGTATACACCGCCATGTCTCACTAGAATTTGTTTCCCATCTCTGCCTATTAAAATTCCGGGACTGTGCCACTCATGAGTGTCATTTCTTTTGTAGAAGACTTCATCTCCATTTCGGATGTCGTTTAAGTCACTCAAATGTACATTGTGCTGCAGAGCCCTAGCCAAACGGTCATCTGATTCAGTCTTTATAAACTCTTGTCTTGCTAAATGAAGAACGTTCAAGTTGTCTCTCACAATTTTCGATGGTGATGAAGGTTCCAAGGCTGGAGGATCATTTGCGTACACATTAGGCAGGCCAGGGTTTTGACCAAAAATAAGTTGGTTAGGAGAAAAGCCTGGGTAGTTGGTGAGAGCATTTCTTGCCGATACTGCTCATGCCAAGGCCACATCCAATTCACACTGGCTATCAGCCATTATCTTCCTAACAATGTCACCAATGACTGCACTGTGACGCTCACAGACTCTGTTGCTCCATGGACTGTCTGCAGAGGTTGTCATGATCTTGATATTGAAGGCCTCTCCCAATGCTCACATTTCCGCATTGTTGAATTCACAGCCATTGTCTGTAAGAATTTTTCTAGGTGCACCAAACACAACAATCCAGCTCCGAAATATTCCTTTGATAATGGTGGGCGCACACTTATTCGCGATTACTATTGCATTACAATACCTGGTTGCCAAATCAACAAGGACTAAGAAATAATGCCTTCCCCAAGCTTTCAAATCCATGGCTGTGGCTTTGTTAAACTTAGACGCCATGGGCAAACTGACTACGGGTCGGGGCTTGGCTTTCTTAAATCTGCAACAGACTGTACAAGCATCAGATACAACCTTGATAGCCCGCTCCAGTTCTGAACTTTTAATCCCCGCATCTGTGATCAGTTTAATTTCGCCGATGTTGGGTGTCCAAATTGCCTGTGAAGCTTCAAAGCGGTTTTTTCTACATCACCCCCAAGAGATGCCAGCATGATTGTTTCACAAAATTCACGACCTAGTCATAAAGAAATTGGAATTAAGTAATGGCCTGAAGATGAGGACTTCAAATCAATGATAGTTCCACAAATTTTGACCTGGTCACTTCCAAAGTTAATCAACATTTTTGCTTTTTTCATGGAACGTTTACTCAGCAGCAAGGGAATATTGCAGTTCACAACATCAGTTACGATGGTTGCACGCATATTTCCAATGTAGCAGGGCAGAGTAACACGTTTGAGGGAAGAAACTGTGACACCATCAGCAAAAGTAAACGTTGAGGATGATGCTTCTTCTCTTATAGCTTCACGTTCGTAATCAGTGAGCTCACTTAGATAGCAATTGATCCATTCAACTCCACATACAGTTGTATAACACACTGTGTCTAGAACAGCACATCCCTTAGATTCTTCTACTCGAGTCTGTAACTTACCTCTACTAGCGGCATCATCCGCATAGCCCATAAATAACGACAGATGCACTGTTTCAGAATTTTCTTCTCAACTGCCGTCGTTTTCGTATACATCTGGACAGTCACATGCCCAATGAAATCTAGAATCACATACAAAACACCTTGATACCTTTCCTTCAGACCCAAGTGGGTTTTGGCTCCTGCTGGTGGATAAGCGTTGGGGAATTCTAGTAGATACGGTTGAATATCAGCCACCACCACGACCTCGATCACGTACTGCACCACCCCGCAACATTCTCCGTCCTCGTCGAATACCTCTAACATAAAACGTTTCCTCACCCCCAACTTCGTCACTCCAAAATACTGGTTCGCCTTTCACTTCCCTGGCGGACACCGATGCATCATTCTGGCCGCCAATTTCACCAGCAAAAATACGATTCAGGGCATATTTCATGTTTTCGTATGTCACCTCAGTTATCGCAGACATCACTAGTTGCTGCTCACTGTCTGAAAGTTTGCATGCAGCTAAAAGCATAAAAGCCATCACAGAATTTGGCAGTGCCGTGTCCTGCTTCGTAAATTTGAAATAAACATGCCCAAATTCTGCCACGAACTTATGAATGTTCATATCACCGGCTCTTCTGAAGTTGTACAATTCATGAAAAGCTGCAAACTGCCGACGTCCTTTGTCCACGAGAAATAAACTGTCTAGTTTTTTCAGCAATGTCTGAACACGATTCTCTTGTTTCAAATCAGCCGCATCAGTTTCCGAAGACGCCACCCTCGCTCTTCCAGACAGTGACAGGTGAATAGATAAGGCTTGTTTTTCTTTGGGTAAGTCCGTCAGTTTGCACCAAATGTTGATGTCCTTTTTCCAGCTCTCATAAGCAGAATCATTTTCAAGTTTTGGAGGCCACTTAGTCGAACACGACGCCATTATTTTCGAACTACACTCTGCTACCAGTGTCAGACTAGGCAAACCACACTCACCGGCCTCACAACGCGAACTGCCCAGGTCCCTGGCTGCATACCACAGGACCTTTCCGATGACGTCATCATTCGTGAACTAGCAGGTGTGTGTGCGTGCACACACACTAACAGCAATATGCACTAACAATTACCATATGAAAGTCAAATATACCCCTATTTACATTGTCTGGACCACCTGAGTCTCATTACCCCTTATTAAGCCTAATTGTTGGAGGTGAGTCGAACAGCCAAATATTAAGGTACATGCATACATATCTGCTCTTGGTACCTCTAGATAATTAAATTGAGCAAAACTAAGACTTTCCAGA
>JAGKTI010015192.1:0-20777 GCA_018397915.1 Birgus latro | reverse complement strand
CAGCAGGGAAGGAAGGTTGCTGGTTCGTTGAAAGCAGTGATAAGAAACAGGGAGGTGAGCATGGAAGTGAAAAAGTTGTTACATGACAGTATTGTGATACCAACTCTGACATATGGAAGTGAAGCTTGGACCCTGTTGGAAGGACAGAAGTCAAGAGTGAGAGCAGTGGAAATGAGTTATTTGAGAGGAGCATGTGGACTCACATGGAGAGACAGACTAACAAATGAGGAAGTGAAGGAGCGTTGTGGTGTGCTTGAGGACGTGATGGGAAGCGTTAGGAGAAACACGTTAAGGTGGTTTGGGCATGTGGAGAGGATGGAGAGTGAAAGATTGACGAGGAGAGTGTATGTGAGTGAGGTGGAGGGGGCGAGAGGGAGAGGGAGGCCGAGGATGAGATGGAGGGATGGAGTGGAGAGGTATATGAGAGAGGGGGGTGTGAGTTGGGAGCGTGGTAGTGAAATGGCAGGGGACAGAGTGACATGGAGGCGATTTGTTTGTGGCCACCCCGTTCGGGATTGAGGCGTCTGGCAATAGATAGATAGACATAGGCATCACAATACAAATATAAAACAATAAATTATTTTTCTTACCTAACCAAGTAACAATAAATGGACGCGAAGTAATCACAGCTTAAGGAATTAGAACTCGTTGGCGCTACAACCACACACCTGTATGATGTGGAAATGCAAACCAAAAGGAGAAATGGTGCACAAACAGTGTATTTTGTAATCAACGTGAACGAATGTATCTTTAGCAATGTGTCTGGTAATAAAATGTGTGAAAAAATGTGCCTTTCGCTACTTCCTCAAGCTTATATAACAGTTATCTCCACCCTCATAGACTTAACAAGCCAGTATACTGTCAGCCTATTACACGAGAAGAGGGCATGAGCTATTGATTACAGGCTAATACACCATAACTCCTAGCCATTGGGCCAGTGCACTGAGTGGTCCTGTCATCTGGTGGGAGTGAACTTCTCCCAGAAACATGTTTTGCGGGTTTCAAAGACAAATTTCATGTAGTTTCCTCAAATCACAAAATTTTTCAAGTGTCTTTGACAATCATGCTATTGGTTGGTGTGTAAGTGGCATTAGTGGCTCGATCGGTAGAGAGGTGGCTTGCAGTCCTGATGGACCCAGGTTCAAATCCTCGCTGGGACAGGGAACAGTTTAAGGATTTGAATTTCGTTAAATCAAGCTTCAACGCTCTACCAGAAGACCCGCCGACATTCGTAAAAATACCCCCGCTAATACCAACACACAAGTCCTGTATGAGACAGCCCTTGCCTGTATTCAATTTGGACGGTGGGTGTTAGCGCCGAAGTGGTGACATGTATGGGTGTATGGTATATAGGACTGCTGGGCCTTGATAGCAGGCTGTGAAGCCTATGCCCAGAGACGAACACATAAAAAAAAGAAAAAATCGTAAAACAAGAACCATTATCTGTCTGTCTACTGCACAGTACGTATCTTTTATCTCCACTCCACCAACATGTGGTGCTCTGCAGAGATTGTATGTAGGGTGAGAAGTGCTTATAAGTGTGAGTGTCCATGGAATTAAATTCTACATACTGTTATGAAGGGGGGATTTGCCAGTTAGGTGTTCGAGAACATTCTCGGTGTGTCTGTACGGTAGGCTAGTTCCGGTATCGGCACGGTCATAGTTGCCAGCTTGTCTGCTGTTAGTGAGCATAGTTGTTTTGTAAGTTATGCATTAAATTTTATGCTCATCTTCTCTATAATGTTTTATTTACGTGACTGTTTGTAAATTATGTAATTTAATTTACGTTTGGTAATTGATTTAGAGTGTTATGTAATGTAAGAAGATTGGCATATTTTGGTTGTCTCTTAGTTGGCAACTGTTTACAGTCGCACCGTCGAGTTCGTCCTAGATCATTCTCGAGTAATGCAAGGTTATATAAGGATGGGGGATGAGAGTGTAGGTTGTTGTTAAGGTTAAGGATTAGTTGGGCCTCAGTCAGTCTGAGTGAAGTTTAGCCGGTGCAGTATCAGTGAAGTTTGTATATTTTCGGTACTTGTGAAGTTATTGAAGTGTTATTGTGAAAACAGTGAAGTGTAAAAACAGTAAAGTGTTGATAAGCATTAACTGTGAAGTGTTGTCAAGTATTAAGTGAAAATTGCAGTTCGTAAAGTTCGTATATCTCCAGTGCTTGTGTGAATAGTGAAGAGAAGTTGGAAAGCATTAAGTGGAATTATTTGGATTATAAAGACAGTCAACTTTAAGAAGCCAGTGTTTATTTTCGCCTCAGCTGATCTTGTTTACTGTACACCTAAAGGCTGACCATAAGAAGAACGACTCACTGGGCAAAGTCCTTCCTATACTGCACTACTGCTGGCAGTGTGGGGACGTGGGATGTAACACTGGTGTCAGGAGTGGGATAATTTCACGGCTGCAGTGAGTCAAACCTTCGACATGGAAGCAGGAGTTGTGCAAACAAGGTCTCGAGCTGGGCAGGAGGAGGAGGAGGAAATTTCCCTAGCGACAATTGTGAAGCTAATGCAGGTACAAACGAAAGAGCTCAGGAACGAAATCAAGGCACAGAGTGAAGGACAGAAAGAATTCAAGGAACAACTGCAAGCACAGAGTGAAAAACTAGAGGCACAATGCGAAGAAGAGAACGAAGGACAGAAAAAACTCCAAGAACAATTACAGGCAGAGAAGAATGAAATCAGAGAACAATTGCAAGCACAGAACGAAGAACAGAAAAAACACAAAATGAACAGCTTCAGGAGGCATTACAGGAGCAACAGAGGGAAGTATAACTGAGGGTGCAAGGGCAGATAGATGCGTTCATGGAGGAAATGAAGGAAAAACAGGAACAATTGAAAGAGGAGGTATATGCTGAGCTACGGTAGCAGAAGTATGAGGTGAGCAATAATGTGATGGAGTGTAAACAGCATGTGGACAGCCAGCTGGAGATTAGTGAGAAAATAGTGACAGAGTGCAGAAAGCATGTAGATAGTCAGCTGAAGCATGTAGTTGACCATGTAAAGATAATTAATGAGAAAATGGAGGCTGTAGAGAAATATTGCACTGCTGAACCTCAGGTTAGTGTACAGGGAGCATATTAACCCGCCGAGTCCCACCGACGTACGATGCACGTCACTACTTTTTTCCGCGGACAGACCCAACGACGTGCATCGTACGTCACGCAGTTGCAAGGGCCATTGTGTGCAAATTTTTCAACATTCGCGGGTGATTTTTGGTATGCATATGTGGGAGACCTTCCTCTACCTGCTCTCAAGCAGGGATACTGCCAGGACCCACCTAACCCCCCCTTCCCCCCCCCCCCCCCCACTGGGCAATTCACCTGTTAGCAGTAACCTAGCCAGTAAAGGTATGTTGCCCCACGGTCTCTCCAATGACGAAATTCACGGTGAAAGTGATTCCTGAGGTGGAGGACAAAGAAACAAAGAAGCTAGAGGTAGAAACAAACAGAAGTGATGAGGTGGTAATGTCGTAAAGGAAGGTGCCATATACCGGGGTTTTGGGTGTGTGAACATTGGTTATAAACGCCTATATTATTGTGTGAAAACCAATATAGACTTGTACTACACACAAATTCGTACCAAATAAATGAAATAAATACGTAATTTAAAGTGGCTTGAATTAGTTTGCCCTTTCATAGTTCGTTTCTTAAGCCAGGTACCCTGAAAAAGAAGGAAAACGTAAGGTTGAGTGACACCTGTATCAACATTTTTTTACCTCGGGATCGCGATTTCTCTATGAATTTTCGATGTTTCTCACCAATAGCGAAGGTTTCAGCCAAAAAACAAAAAGTCGAAAATCAGTCGGGATCTGGGGGTAGGCTAGGTAAAAAACCGGTCGGGACTTGACAGGTTAAGGGAATGGACAGTGTACGGTGAATATTGATGGATCCCAGCCATCTAAAGGTAGCACTACAGGGTTGAATAATCAGAATGTACAGAATGTAGAAGTTTTAAGTCCTGCCCATAATTATGATGCTCCAGTTTTTAGGCCCCAAACTAGTGAAGTGCACGGCTATAATGGGGGTCCAATTAAAAAGAAACCTCAGGAATTTGATGGTAGAGTATCTTGGGAAGCTTACTGTGCACAGTTCGAGTTTCTTGCGGATCAGAATGGCTGGGATGATAGGTAGAAGGCAGTGCAGCTTGGTACTAGCCTTAAGGGTGCCAGAATGGAAATTCTGGGCCAGATGTCAGTGATGGAGAGGAACAGTTATCAGTCCCTAGTAGAAGTGCTGAAGCGCAGATATGGAACCATGTACCTGACTGAGGTTTACAGAGCAAGATTCCAGAGCCGTGTACGGGCTCGGGGAGAACCCCTACAGCAGCTTGCTCATGACCTGGAGAGTATGGCATATAAGGCGTACCCTGGAGCATCACCTAACCTGTTGGGTATTCTACTGAGGGACCAGTTCATCGATATTCTTGACAGTACAGAGTTGAAAGTGCAGGTGAAGCAGGCACAGCCCAAAAGCATGCAAGACGCACTTGCCAGGGCTCTAGAGTTTGAGTCCTACGTCAGGTCAAGTACTTCCACTTTTCAGACAGGTCGTAGTGCAGGATTCATGGCAAGAAAGGTGCAGGTATGTGAAATGGAAAAATTTGAAGGACTGTGCTGGTACTGTGAAAAGCCATGACATCGAAAAGTGGATTGCAAAAAGTGGAAGAGAGAACAGAAGATCAGAGGAGGCTGCTGGTTCTGCAGGAAGCTGAGACACAAGAAGGAGGATTGTCACAAATGGAAGAAGGAGCAAGAACAGAGTAGTGCAAGGAAATCTTCAGTTGTAACAAGAGCATGTTGGAAATGTAGTGAGGTAGGAGACTTCAGTTCTGAGTGTCTGAAGAAGAAAAAGGAAGATCATGATATGAAATGCAACCGTACTACAATGACTGGGCCAACGTCAGATGAAGTAGACCTGAAGACGATGCAGTTGGAGGATGCAGATTTACAGCCAGTGCTAGAGTGGCTGCAGCGGAGTACAGTGCGACCATCTTGGGAAGAAGTTTCCAGGTTGAGCCCCGCAACCAAGAGTTATTGGAGTCAGTGGGACCTTCTCCATTTGAATAATGGAATACTGGAGCGTCAGTGGGAGACACCCGATGGCCTCAACAAGTATTGGCAACTGGCTGTTCCGAAGAAGATGAGATCAGAGATCTTGGATGAGTCCCATAACCAGATAACCAGTGGGCACCTGTGAGTGAAGAAAACTCTAAGCCGGCTGCAACAGAGGTTCTACTGGATTGGCATGCATCAGGATGTTGAAGAGTGGTGTCGGGCCTGCGATTTGTGCTGTGCCAAGAAGGAACCCAAGAAACGTGGTTGCGGCCCTCTTCAGCTGTACCAAGTGGGTGCACCGGTGAAAAGTGTTACAGTGGACATTGCTGGACCTTTGCCACTCACGGAAAGAGGAAACCGATACATATGTGTCGCGATGGACTACTTCACAAAATGGCCAGAAGCCTATGGCATCCTCGATCAAGAGGCTGCGACTGTTGCTTAGGTGTTGGTTGACCAGTTCTTCTGTCGTTTTGGGATGCCACAAGAGCTACATTCAGACCAGAGTAGAAATTTTGAGTCTGCTGTGTTCCGTGAGCGCTGCCAGTTATTGGGGATCAGGAAGACCAGGACGACCCCACTAAGACCACAATCAAATGGGATGGTGGAGAAATTCAACTGGACCCTCGGACAAGAACTGGCCAAGTACTGCAAAGATGGACAAACAGAATAGGGCTAGAAATTACCTGCGTTGTTGATGTCATATCATTCTGCATCCCATGAGTCTACTGGCTACACCCCTACAAAACTGATGTTGGGCCAGGAGTTACACTTACCCGTTGACTTGTTAATGGGAAGACAGCTCCCTACAGACACAACTGGCTATGCAAAGCACCTTCAAGAAAGGCTGGCTGAGGTACATCATCAAGTGCGAGGAGCCCTCAAGTTTTCAGGAGAGGTGATGAAGTGCAAGTATGATACCAAGGCAAGTGAGGTGAGCTTCAAGGATGGCGATCAAGTTTGGTTATACAATCCTCAGCGAAAAAAGGGAGTCACTGAAGCTGCAGAGCCCATGGGATGGGCCTTACACTGTGTTGGACCGCCTGTCAGACGTAACGTATCGGATTCGGGGAGGCAGGAAGTCTCGCCCAATGGTGGTACACGTGAATCGTCTGTGGCAGTACCATGGGCCAGCACAGTACATCTGGGGCGTCTCCGAGGGATCATGCTCTCCTGCAACCGAGGATGTTGAGGAGAACCACGGAGCTGAAGTGCAAGAGGATGGTGACAGTTTCCTGAGGGATGAAGCTAATCAGGAAGAGGACCAAGACCCTGCAGGAGGAATGGATTGTGTGGAGGAGCAAGGACGTCGTCAGAAGTGGCACAGAAGACATGATAAGTTGAATGATTATTTTCTGTATAGTTAGATGTTTCATTAGGATTACTATATAGTTAGATCTTTCATTAGGATTAAGGTTTGTGTCTGTATATACTGCGTAGTTTTGTCGGGACGACAAAGAATTAGGGAGGGGATAGTGTTATGAACGGGGGTTTTGCCAGTTAGGTGTTCGAGAACATTCTCGGTGTGTCTGTACGGTAGGCTAGTTCCGGTATCGGTACGGTTAGAGTTGCCAGCTTGTCTGCTGTTTGTGAGCGTAGTTGTTTTGTAGGTTATGCATTAATTTTTATGCATATCTTCTCTATAATGTTTTATTTACGTGACTGTTAAATTATGTAATTTAATTTAAGTTTGGTAATTGATTTAGTGTTATGTAATGTAAGAAGATTGGCATATTTTGGTTGTCTCTTAGTTGGCAACTGTTTACAGTCGCACCGTCGAGTTCGTCCTAGATCATTCTCGAGAAATGCAAGGTTATATAAGGATGGGGATGAGAGTGTAGGTTGTTGTTAAGGTTAAGGATTAGTTGGGCCTCAGTCAGTTTGAGTGAAGTTTAGCCGGTGCAGTATCAGTGAAGTTTGTATATCTTCGGTACTTGTGAAGTTATTGAAGTGTTATTGTGAAAACAGTGAAGTGTAAAAGCAGTAAAGTGTTGACAAGCATTAACTGTGAAGTGTTGTCAAGTATTAAGTGAAAATTGCAGTTCGTAAAGTTCGTATAGCTCCAGTGCTTGTGTGAATAGTGAAGTGAAGTTGGAAAGCATTAAGTGGAATTATTTGGATAATAAAGACAGTCAACTTTAAGAAGCCAGTGTTTATTTTCGCCTCAGCTGATCCTGTGTACTATACACCTAAAGGCCTAAAGGCTGACCACAGGAAGAACGACTCACTGGACAAAGTCCTTCCTATACTGCACTACTGCTGTTGGAGGCTGTGGCAGTGTGGGGACTGGGATGCAACAATACAATTTACTATTCAATAAACATCCCATATAATTGGTGTAAGACTGTAACATGGTAAATAAATATATGGAGAAATGCCTTCATGCACAAATTTTACTATATTTTGAAATTCGCTGCCGGACCAATGTGCGACATTTCCCTGGTTGCTCTGCACTCAGCACCTCTTCCGCATCGCGTCTCGCACAGCCTACAACATTTGGCGTCCATCTTTGATGGAGACCTGGCCCATCCTTTCACTTGTTTCATGAATGGGTGCTGGTCTGCTTTGAAGGTTGATTTGCAGTCAGCCGCAGTGAAAAGTTCAGCATTTTGCTAACTGTTCTTATTGTCATTCACGCAATCAAGTCATGCTATCACCAACGCACCTCGCCAGTCCGTGTTTGTTTACACTCGTACGTGTGGCAGAGCCGAGTACCGAAAAGAAATGTCGCATGGCGAATTAATCCATATCATTCATCATTGATTTTAAGAAACGGAAATCCTATTACCTTATTCGAATTATTTACCATCTTTATACATGCATGAAGGCAATATTTCGACATAAACCCTCTTTAATTCATCCCTAGAAATCACCTGATAGACAGGAGTAGAACATACGATTATGTTTGAATACTATTTTTTCCCCAACCTGTCTGATTTATAAGGCCATAAATATTGTAGAAAGCTTGGTTTTGTTGGTGTAAACCTGATGTTCAACATAATAACACTCATTTTTAGCTGGCTTTGGGTTGACTAACATCAAATATTGGTTGCTGTAACCCTCACACCCGCAAAACACGCATCTGGGAGAAGTTCACAGACTTTCACCAGATGGCAGAACCACTCATGGCACTGGCCCATTAAGAGTCATTAAGAAGGCGGAGGTGGTCAGTCATGGGAAAAGCAATCACCATAGCTCCTCCTACATTTATGTCACACCCACTTGGTCAAGGACAAGGTCTCTCCTGCGTGTATATGGAAAATAATGTTATTTTGCCTAGAAACGCAAAAACTCCAGAATTCTCAGCCGCTGTACAAACAGTGGAATATAGTGAGGTAATAATTTTCTCCTGCTCGGGGTGACAAAATAAATAAGAAAGCCTAGACTGTGAAACACAGACTCTCAAGAAAAGATCAAGTGTTCTTGACTATTTTGGCTTGTCTCTCTCCTTTATCAGTCACCTGTTTCACACTTCTTCATCTCATACTCCACGGGGTAACTACAACCGTGACACCTCCCTTCCTGAGAAAAAAGAAATTAACCAAAGGGAAATTTCTGGGTACAGTACAAAGATAAATCCTGGACAGGTAATCTGCCAGAACGTTAGTAACGACTTTTTACATGTCAAACTTCTGGGGAGCATTCTTTAAGAAGCAGGGCCCAATGGGTCAGTCAAAGATTTTTTTTTTTTCGGGGAAAAAATTTCAGAGGTTGGTGATCAGTGTACACTACCTCATTACCTGACCCTAGACCAATATAAACAAGAAGTGTTGCGGAGCAAGCATGAGTTCTTTCACAATATTTGAATAATTTCTCTAGGTCTTATTGAATATTTTGTTAAAACAGCACACAGGCGTCTCAAAACCTTGATCATTATACTGAAGCAAAACTGTGCCAGCCACTTGGCCATGAGCATCAACAGCTAATTTAAAGGGTTTACCAAAATTTGAAGCCTTGAAGCGCTGGGTGACTTAACTAGATGGTTTTGACTTTAGAATAAGCATCCTCACATTCTGATTTCCACTCATACTTAACTCCTTTCCATAATAAATCTGTGAGAGGGGCTACAAGATCAGAGAAGTTCAGGAAAAAAAACGTCTATAGTACCCTACCATGCCCAATAATCGCTGCAACTCTCTCATATTTTTTGGGTTGTGGGGAATTGACTATTGCTTGGACTTTAACATCAGCCACATACTGTCCTTGAACCTTTACAAATTCACATTTAGTTAAATTAAGCACTAAATTTTGGGGGACAATCTGCACCAAGGCATCTAGTTGTTTCAAGCACTCCTCCCAGGAGTTTCTAAAAACAACTACATCATCAGTATATCAGTATAAGTGACATATCCCTTAACATCCTTTGTGAGATCATTCATCAGCCTCCGGAAGGTGGCGGGAGCATTCTTCATACCACTCTGCATGACTTTACATTATTCCTTGAATTATCTGATGTAATAGAGCCGAAGGCATGTCCGGGTAGTGGGAATGTCCAGATAATGATCAATATCCCCCCTATTGAACCCAGACCCAACCTGCGTCCAACCTTCAACCTATACCTAACTTATTTGTTAAGTACCTCTTACTCTGGCGGTGTTTTCCGGTCATTCAGGCATATTTAGACATAAAAACACATAGAAATATCGAAAATAATTATTAGCACCAAGAAAACTATGGAAAAAAAAAACACTGAAAACCAAAAAACACCCTACGTATACAGTGTGTATTGTTACAACCCCAATTAGGCATTATGCAGTTTAGGGGAGAGGTGAGGTTGATAAGCTTAATTTCAGGTCCTCACTCAAACCCTCACTCAAATTAGGTCGATAATATTAAAATGAATAAGGAAACAAAAGCTCTGCTGCTAATTTAATATTACACTAACACAAACCCACAACTAACTTATTTCTCTAATAAAAAATACTTACAATTTTTTATACAAGGGAAAATAATAATAAGCTAATTCAAGAACAGAGCAGAATCAATTCTCTAGTGACTGAGTGCAGATCTAGGACTACACTGGCTTCCTGGAGTCGACCGGTATTTTTTTTTCTTTTTCTTTTTTTTTGCTTAATGGCCATCACCCGGATGAAGGGGTATTAGGCCAACCACTTCCTGGTGGACTTGTCAGGTCACTCCCGCATCGCAAACACCGCCGATCTATGGGGCCAGGCAGGGAGGGAGCATGTGGTAAAAATGCTCTTAGATCAGCTAGACGTACCTCCCCCTTGAGCATCAGGACAGGTCTTATCTCCTCACACTGGTCGGCAGCCCGGAGCAGATCGTAGAGGGTGGAATAGGTCATTGCTCCGAGCTGGTACAACCGGGTGTGGGAGCTGAGAGCCAGGAGGTGTCGATAGGAGGCTACGTCTAGCTAATCCTTAAGGTTGACGATGGGAGGGTAAGATGGAGTGCCCTCCACTGCCAGAGGAGGGGAGGACCCACCGACCTCCTCCTCGGCCTAGGAGCTGGTCGACACGTTCTCGGCCATGGAGGCGGTGTCTGAAGAATCCTGTCCCTCCTCAGCCATCGATGGTGGATGATGGACATCTACTGTTGTCTGGGCCGTGGTCTTTTCCAGTGCCGGGTCGGTAGTAGGAGTAGCAGTCCTTCTGTTGAGGGGGGCCTCCAGCCTGAGCCTCTTCCTCGGCGTCTGGCGGGGAGCAGCAGGTCGTTGCTGATAAGCCCGACGCTCCCATCGGCGAGGGACCGAGTGTAGATCGAGGGCAAAGCACTCGGGGATGATAAGGTGAGGCAGCCCATTCTCCTCAAAGATCTTAGGGAGGAGAACGTCCAAAGCCCCCTTATCACCCCCTCAAAAAGCCTTTGCTGTCACGACGCACATCTTTACGAGTAGATTTAGCTGCTCAGAACTCCCAGGATCCCTGGCCTGATGTCCCCAGGCGATGAGATGTCGCCGTGCATGGGCAGAGCCCTGCACAGCCACACCTCCCGGCCCAGTAACATCCCGGGCCTCAGGACCCTTAGGGGTCCCAAACAGACTTAACTCCACCCGCTCTCCATCACCTAGGGAGCGTTGGAGGTGCCGTGGGTTCGGCTTAACGATCGCCAAACGGTGCACAAAAACATCAACGCCAGTATCCCGGCGTTTAATTAATCCATACCCCGCTCGTGCGTTAAATCAAACCACTGCCCCCCTGTTCCTCTGGGCTGCAGGAGGTGCCGTGGGTTCGGCTTAACGATCGCCAAACGGTGCACAAAAACATCAACGCCAGTATCCCGGCTGACTGGTTGCCCCCCTTAACGGGTCGCAGACATCGTCAGCAGCATGTATGCCTTCCTTGGTCTGCCACTGGCCAGAAGAGCAACACCAGCTGGTCCAGGATTGGTGTATTCTAGGTAGTTCGAGAGGGTAGTTTGAGAGTGCCGGCTTCGCTGGGGTCACTTGTTGAGGAGGTAGTTTAAGAGTGCCGGCCTCGTTTGGGTCATTTGAAGGGCTTGCTAGCGGGGCCGTGACAGTATGAACAGTACCCCTCCTAATTTTGGCACTGTCTGCCGGTCATTTAGACATCAAAACACACACAAGAATATCGAAAGTAGTTTTAACACCGAGGAAACCATACAAAAAAAAAAAAAAAATGAAAAACCCAAAACACCCTACCTATACACTAGTGTACGTACAGTACCCCTCTTAATTTTGGCAATGTTTTCCGGTCATTCTGCCATATTTAGACATCAAAATACACATAGGAATTTCGAAAATATTTTTCAACACCAAAAAAAGCAAAAAAACACTAAATACAAAATAAAAACACACACACACATCCTGCCTATACACTATGTATGTACAGTACCCCCTCCAAATTTTGGCAGTCTCTTTGGGTCATTCTGCCTTATTTAGAATTAAAACATACATAGAAATATAGAAAGTAATTTTTAACACCAAGAAACCACACACACACACACATAAAAACACGGAAAACCAAAAAACACCCTACCTATACACTGCTGTATGTACAGTAGTCCTCCTAATTTTGGCAGTAATTTCCTGTCATTCTGCCATATTTAGACATCAAAACACACATAGGAATTTCGAAAATAGCTTTTAACACCAAAAAAACCACACACAAAAAGAAAACACTAAAAAACGAAAACCACCTTACCTATACACTACTGCATGTACAGTACCCTTCCTAATTTTGGCACTGTCTTCCGGTCATTCTGCCAGATTTAAACATCAACATAGGAATATCGCAAGTAATTTAACACCAAGGAAACCATGCAGAAAAATAAAACATTAAAACCAAAAAACATCATATCTATATGCTACTGTATGGTACAGTGCCCCTGCTAATTTTGGCCCTGCTTTCAGGTCAGTCTGCCATACTTTGACATCAAAACACACATGGGAATATCCAAAATAAATTTAAACATCAAGGAAAACATGAAAAAAAACTAAAGTTCCCTGCCAAAAAACATTCGATTGGGGTACTTACCACCCAGTGCACCACAGACAGGCTTCGTAACCCGCACGCCTCCAGCAGATGTTCAGTTGTCCCATGTGGTCTAGTGGCTAACCTTCGCATTTAGCAAAGGTCGAAGAACTACTTCTCCACCTCTTCTACCTGCTGGAGCTGAGCGATGAATGGCGACATGCAGCTCGGTGGTGGTGGCATACCCACCTCAGGCGATTCCAAAGACAGCCACAAATTCACATTTAACAGTGACTTAATGGCTGTCGATGTGCTCAGTTGTGGGTCCGATGGTGAAGGTGGGAAACGAGTTAGCGGTGGTGGTGAGAATGGGCTTGCACTCATGGGAGTGGTAGGCTTGAAGGAGGAGTTGATCTTGGTCTGATGATCAGATCAACGATTTTGCCGGAGGATGACAGCATTCCTGACTGCTGGCAGCTTCATTGCCAGGCTGGGCAGCACAAACTCTCTGTCACAATGTGGGTGCTCGGTGTACTCCAGCACCTCCCCCAGATTGGCACATAGGGCACTGAGACAAGGGAGTGATGGAGTTGTGAGGGGCTGTGAGTCAGGTCTTCAACCTCGTCCTCGTCGGTGTCGCTGTCCTCTTTCATGCCAGCAGAGGCAGCAGCAGTGATCTCATCATACAAGGTCTGATAACCATTATCGCCACTGTTGTTGTCCAGCCAATCCCTCGTGTCTTCAACGTCCACCTGCTCTTATACTGTTCAAAGATGGCGGTGGAAATCATCCACGTCAAACCCCTCAAAGTCATGCTCAGCTTCAGTTCCCTGGAGGAAACGAGACCAACCACTTTTGACGGTTTTCATGGAGACTTCCTTCCACACGTTCACCCAGTTGAACACTGCAGAATTCAGGTCGTAACGCCGAAGATTCTGCAAAGTCTGCTCCCCTCGTATATCCTCAGCCCCATCCTCTTCCTCCAGCACCATCATCACCTCGGTGAGGAACCTCTGCCAGTACAATCTCTTGGCAGCCATGATAACACCCTGGTCAATTGGCTGAATCAGAGCAATCGTATTGGGTGACGAAAACATGCATCTAATGCGCCTGTTATCAGCAACCAAATCTTTCTCAAACGGATGTGCGTGGGCATTGTCCAGGAGCAGGAGTGCCTTCACCTTGTCACTAGCATTACCAAGGACCTCCATTTGATAACGGATAACCTCCTTGACTAAGTGTCTGTGGAACCAGTCTCTGAAGATCTTGGCAGTAAACCAGACCATCACAGAATGGTACCACACAAAAGGCAGGCTCTCCATCAACTCACAGAGACAGTGTGGTTGTTTTGCATGCCTAACAATAACAGGTTTGAGGCGTTAGCATTAGCACAGCACAAAACAGAGACACGTTGTTTGGATAACATGCAACCATGAATAGTCTTCTTCTTTGCCAGGGTGTTGGTGAGCAATGAGTGGCAAAATAAACCAGTTTCGTCAGCATTATAACCTTGACCAAGGGTGAGGACCTCGTCCTTGATCGGGCGCTGCACGTTCTGGCAAAATGGGTCTACATCCTTCGCTGCCACGTCCAAGGCCTCGCCATGTGCCTTATGGCCTGTAAGTCCATGGCGAAGCTTGAAGCGAAAGAGCCATCCTTCAGAAGCCTTGAAGTCGTGCACTGTGCAAACTTCTCGGCTGCAGCCTTCACCTCGGTCCCATGCACACGCACACCGGCAGCACATTGCTGGTGAAACCACAACAATGTCAATCGGTTGATGACAGCATGCCGGACCTAGGCCATGACCTTTCTGTTGCCTCTACATGTGCTTTTGCCGAAGCCCTCCCCGTACTGTGTAATCCTGTCCCGTGACTTCTTGATATCAAACAATGTTGAAAGAGCTAGATCATATTCACGTATTCACGCGGTATGTGTCCTGTGGTCCAGCCCACGTCAACCTTGCTCAAACACGGGAATGCAGCAGAGAAGGGCCACAACCTGAAGAAAGTAGGGACCACCACAAATGCAACAACATTCACAGCTATACTTGCAAGCGTTACCACTCACGAAGGAGACAAAGAAGGGAATGAGCTGCGGGCTTGTAGGCTTGGATGCAATACAGCACTGCCATATTGCACATAGGAAGCAAAACGCGGAAAACTGACATCTGCATACAAGGTTCGCTTCCATTTGTTCAGACAAATGTTATCACGAGACAACAACAGTGGATGACCAGTACATCATCGCCTCAAGCAGTGCATGACTTAGGGAAGCAGACAAGCGTGCATTGTGGGGAGTTTTGCAATAATCCCAGAGACCGAGGAACTCCTACCATTTGATGTATAGGCGGACAGGCATGTACAGTCGCCAAACTTTCCACCTGGGCCACCTAGCGGCGAGAGGTGGGTAACAGGTGCTGGCAACAGTGTATCTGTTTGTTCGTGTGTACATGCTCGACGAAAGTTCGGATCATCAACTCGAGTCTTCCGTAGTGAACCTTAGTCAGAGTTCAGCCCAATATTCAGTCGACAATTTTCAGCCGATTGAATTTCAAAGGAACTTCTTGAAAGTATTGGATAATGCGAGTATTGAAAACATTAAGTAAAATAATAAAAAAGACCGCGTCTTTACATTTATTCCATATTTATAAACGTATTCTTTTTCATTATTACATGATAAATCCACGGCTAAAAATTGTCTACTGAATATTGGGGGGAAGAACCGTCGTGTGACCGATCCTTACGGTAGAAAAATAGACACCGGTGTCTGACTGTTCGTTATGCATTTCGCCAGTCCTGGGCTGGTCTCGATTAAACCTATTGAAATACCATTCTTGATCCGAGACATGATTAGATAAGTTAGGCCATTAATCTTTACAGGATTACTCATTGGGCGAATATTAATTTAAACTAAGTAGGAGAGATAGGAAGTAGATGTCGGAGGTTGAAACTCGTTCGCAGAGGCAGATTTTCTGCCTCGATTAAGCCGATCCGTGTGACGTGCTTCCACCCCCGTCAGAAGAGATGGGTTTCTCCTATTAAACACCAAGCCCTTATCTTTTGACCTAGGTCTTAGGAGCAGCCAGACAACAACCAACATCACATATTCGCGCACCCCGGGCCACGGTGACGGGCGCTAAAGCGCCTTGGTTCGTATAAAAAAAAAAATCAGTATTCCAACCTGTAATGATACTTTCATGTTCGTCATGTTGCACTTACCAATCACCAAAGTAATAACACAGGCAATGGTGACAAATATCCCAGCAACACAGCAATTGTGCTTAATGTGACTGGAAGCTTTTGCGTACTGTGATGGAGAGGTGGTCTCTTCATCTTGCTATATTGTGAGATAATGTTGTTCGGTGAATAATCGATGAGCGTGTAAATGTGTGACCTCACACATAAGCGGCACCGCTCACAATTAGTTTGCCTTGTAATGTGTAATTCAGTCATTCGTTAGACGAATGGACTATAAAGGTATACTGTAATGACAGTCATATGAAATATGATACGGTAAGTCATTATCATAACTGATATAATAGCCACATTCGACAACAGTATGCATAAACTCTGCCTGCTGAGGTTACAGTATTTTAACCTCCTACCTCTTCGTAGTGCACCACAGAACACATGAAAACATCTACCTGAAGTACTACCAAACGAGGAATTAAGCAACCGTTAACAGTGTCTGAACATCATTCTAATGTTTATTGGTCAGTGTCATTCATGATGTGAATATGGCAGGTAATCTTACTTGTAACTGGACGTAGATGTTAGGTAAATGCATTCCTCTTCAACCCATACTGATAATGGTATCAAGTGATAACCCTATGAAATGGAAATACTGATATAAGGAGACAGAGAAAGGCTTGGAGCGATTCCAGTATATAGTGCATTAACATTTTATAGTAACAATGTAAAACCAGCGTAGAAAATAATGTTTACTGTTGTTAAGATTGCAAATATTTAGTAGATTGCTAATGGATCTCAAAAACTAGTTCGCCAGTTATCAATGGCGGTATGAATAACGTAACCCCCCTTCCCCCCGTCCGGCGCCTGCCCTGACCTTCACTATGCGAAGCTCCCCCCTTAAGCAGCTCTCCCACCGGCTCGACCAGTTGCAGGAAACTGGTCGCATGGAATTGTTGCGTGCCACAGGTTGCACGGACCAAGTCCAAATAAGTATAATATGATATGTATTATTGTATTATACATAATTGTGTATGCTTATATCATACTATATATATTACCTTATTATAAAATTAATATAGTCATATTTATTTGTCCTTGGTCAACGCGACCTGTGGCACACAATAATTTTACGTACGACGAGTTTCATGCAAATTTTACGTACGACGAGTTTCATGCAACTGGCTGAGCCGATGGGAGAGCCGCCATGCTCTTGCGACATTTTTCTCCTAACCCAACTCCGTACCCAGCCATCCATGGGATGATCTGACTCTGACGGAGATTCACCACGGACGAAGAGAGTTAATGATTCGAACTTTCGTCGAGCACGTACACACGAACAAACAGATACACTGTTGCCAGTACCCGTTACCCACCTCTCGCGGCTATGTGGCCCAGGTGGAAAGTTTGGCGACTGTACATTTACTCGTGGCTTGTGGTCTGTGTTACACATGCAGTAGCCATTCAGAAAAACAACTCCCGGTGACCAGGTGACTTTAGACGTTTGGTAGAGAGGCGGATGGCTGCTGTCACTGAACATTACTCTTGGATTGCGGTCTGTGTTAGATGCATGGTGGCAGTTGGGAAAGACTAATCCCAATGGCCATGTGACTTGGGACATTTGGTGGGGATTCATATGGACGTTTTGACACTGCTTGTAGGTTACATTTGGTATTACTTGGGTACCGGAGGTTCGTAGGCAGTGATCAGGCCAGCGTGCGACCTTGACCATTCAGTACAGGGGCAGACGGACATTTTAGCTCAGTTGTGGATTACAACATATTTCTTTCTCATGGCTAGATTCTAGTTGCCATGATACCGAATGTCTGAACATGTCGGCTGGCCAATGGAAGTTCTCAGGGACTTTTATGTCTAAATAATGGCAAGTAAATTTGTATAATGGTTTAACAGAGCCAAGGTTCAGTATCCAGATAACGAACACGTCCCGGTACTTCACGTCCGGATAAATGAGGGATTACTGTATTGCCACCAGCCACAAAACCGGACATTTCTTGAGTCTTTTCTGTGAGTGGGACTTGCCAATATCCCTTCATAAAATCTAGCTTTGATATGAACTTGGCACTGCCTATAGCATCTACACAGTCATCCACTGTAGGAAGTGGGTAGGTGTCAATCATGGTAAGGGAGCTGACTTTACGATAATCAGTACAAAAACGATATGACCCACCAGGTTTTGGAGCCAGTATAGCTGGGGAGCACCATTTGCTTTTGCATGGCTCAGTTAACCCCAGCTGCAGCATGTAGGTCAGTTCTTCTTCAGTTATGGACTGCTTCAGAAGACTAGCATGGTCGAGTGACTACTTTACAGGGCTGGTATCTCCGACATCCACGTTGTGCTGTGCCGCTTCTGTCCATCTTAGACTGTCCCGGAAGACATCAGGGAACTTCCTGAGAAGGGCAACAAGTCTCTTCACCTCAGCTAGGGAACAGATACTCGTACAAACTCAGCCATACCGTGCAACAAGAGACATTCTTTAGGGTCAGCTACATCAACTATCCCCATCAATATTAGTGACTGTGACGCACCTGTCTCTAATTACAGTGAATTCCTTACCACCTTTCTCATCAAGTGAAACTAACCTCTTAGATATGAAGTTACAAATAAATTATCTGAGAAGGAGTCACTTTCTGTACTGCTTGGGGGGGGGGACACTCTGATGGGTCTTATTACCACTCTCACTTGATCCTGATGGCTGCAACACTCCAGTTTTACTAGTGTCAAACAATGGCCCTACAGGAGTCTGCACTGATAGCTCCACTCTGGCCTTATCAACATTATGCGCCTGCTGGGGGGGGGGGGAGGGTGTTTGGCTACCGCTAACACTGTCTGTGAGTGACTGCTTACTGTTGGTGTTAAAAGATCCCCAGGAGTTTACCAAAGTAATAGGTTTCACATTGAAACTTTTCCCACGTTTTTTCCAGCACCTATCCTCCAAATGTCCTGTTTTCTTGCAATATTGGAAAAATCCTATACTTTCCCCTGACCCCTCTGGCAACACTGTCCTCCTATACTTAAAGTGGAACTAACTCCCCTTGTGGTTACAGTTTTCTCAGTAGCGTCACTTGATGTTAACTTGCCTTTTCAAGAGGAAAAGTTCACAACAACTGTTTGGTTCACTCTCCTACCCTTAACAGATGACTGAGGCTTATAATGTTTATGAATCACACCATAATCATCTGCTACAATGGCAGCCTCACCTATGATATCTAAGTCTTTTTCTACTAAGTGAGTATCACCATCGTTATCTATTTCACCAATGAAGTTCTCCAAGATTATCAATTCTTTCAATTTAGAGAAATCGTTAACTTTCTTAGAATGTAACCGTTGATCATATAAGCACTCTAGCACATTTCACATGAGTCTGACCTTTCTGTTTAGAAGTAGATATAAATTTAAGCCTATATGCCTCTGGCATGAGCTAATATATTTTGACAATGGTATCTTTTACACACAGCCAGCGAATTATTCAACTGATAAAGAAATATAAGCCTTTTGAGCCTTTCCTTTCAAAACACTCTGCAGGAGTACTGACCAAGAGTCTTTTGGCCAAGAAAGACGACCTGCCATTTTCCAAATATTTGGAAGTACTTAGTGACATCTCTCTTATTAAAGAGAGGTAATAGCTTTATAATCCTGGTAACATCAAAAGATTCCCTGGCAGACGAATTATGAGCACGAAGTGAACTATCAGGGTGCCTTAGTCTGTATCCATGATCCAATTTACTATGTCTCATTTAAGCTTGTGTTTCTAGTTCTCTCATTTTAGCTTGCACTTCTAGTTTTCTCAATATAATTTTGTCTAGCTCAAGTTGCACTTTGTCACCAGTATCGTCAGCAGAAAAATCAGTGGGCCCAGGTATCTCCTAAGCCAAAACTTCAGGGGCAGTACCTTAAGCAGTATCAAGTGGCCCAGAACTAACTAAGGGGGACTCACCCTGCTCAAACATGATGTCCAGTATTAGATGAAGTATATCAGTCTTAGTGATTTTGACAGAATATTTCAACTGTAAGGTCTGGGCAAGCAATATGAGGTTACGCCTCTTAAGTGTTTGCACTTTGTTTCTGAAAGGCTTAAATGAAAAAAAAAAACATTCTGACATCACTTTCATTCGTTAGTCCCATGAATACTGAATATGGGCCAATTAGGTAAGAGTAAGCACAGTGTATATGGCCAAGGATGCCAGTATCATGTCACAGATCGGTCCTGTCAAGGTCACCAGATTGTTATGGGTATATATGACGGTGCACTCGTAACCCTTAATTATCCACGAAGAGCGGTAACGCAAAGCCCACAAAAAACTAACACTACACTGTAACATACACACCGAAACCAAATCAGGTTCGTATATCAAAAGGGGATTCACATAGGCCTGATAATACAAATATAAAACAATAAATTATTTCTCTAACCTAACCACGTTCCAATATGTGGAAGCTACTCAGAGCTCGAGGAAATAGAACTCATTGGCAATATAACCACACACCTGTATGATATGGATAGATAAACCAAAAGGAGAAAGGGTGTACAAACAGTGTATTTTGTAATCAAAGTGAACGAGTGTATCTGCAATAATGTGTCTGGTAATAAAATGTGTGAAAAAAAAAGTCTTACTAGTTCCTCAAGTTTATATAACAGTTTACTCCGCCCACTTTGACTTAACAAGCCATTGTTCCGTCTTAAGTATAATCTCCAGCCTATTACACATACAGAATGCATGAGCTACTGAGAACAAGCTAACATCATAACTCGTAGCCAATTAAGAGTTGTTAAGAAGGCAGAGCTGGTCAGTCATTGGAAAGGCAGTCTCCATAGCTCCTCCTACATTTATTCCACACCTACTTTGGTAACGGTCAAGGTCTCTCCTGCATAATATAAGGAAAATATGTATATGTTATTTTGCCCAGAAACAGAAAAACAAACACCAAAATGATTTAGTGATCTTTCTCAGCAGCAGTACAAACAGTGCAAAATAGTGAGGTAATAATTTCCTCCTGCTCGGGGTGACAAAACAGATAAGGAAGTCTAGACTGGGAAACCCAGACACTAAAGAAAATATTTAGTGTTCTTGGCCGTTCACCTTGTCTTTCTATCGGTCACCTGTTCCACAC
>JAGKTI010015191.1:0-20778 GCA_018397915.1 Birgus latro | reverse complement strand
TGCTTTTTTTCCCCATGAAATATGCCATATGAGCTACTCTCATAATATAAATGTACATAAGAAAGGAAGGGAGAAGCCTGAGCGATATTTATATTCACCTGGAACTACCTAATTTATTATGTATTGTCTAGATAACCTACGACTTATTTCTTAGCTTATACATTAGCAGCTGACATTTTCAACTCTTGGCTACCGAGATACGTATTGAAGTCAGTTCGCTCTCGTCCTTCACAGTGAAATCGTGCCCCTCCATTTCTGCCGCTTTTGTGCCCATTATAAAAGGCCCTGTGACCTCTACCCCTACTAAACATCGTGTGGGAAGCGGTAAAGGACTGTAGATATATATAAGTGTAATAAAGTACTAGAAATAAAGTGTGAGTGTGTATATGAGTAGGAAATGACAGAATACCAACGGTGAGTTAGCGAGTTAGTGCAAGTGGGAGGCTCGTACGCGCTCGTATTTTACATTGCTTTCAGTTTTTTTTTTTTTAGTATGGATTCCAAAGTACTTGGAAATCGTTGAATAGTGTTTCTAGTGTTAATATCTGGCAGTGGTATTCATATTACGGGAAATCGGGAAGTGTAAAGTGGAGACTTAGTTACCCAACTTCAGAAGTCTCCACAAGTCCTACGGTAGTCGACGAGTGCTAGAAAAAACATCCCATAAGAAAGCTGAATTTATGTGCCATATGCATACCTAATTATAATATTCTAGGACTAATAACTGATTTTTGGCAAATATTTTTAAAAAGTCAGTCGGAGCGCGAATATCCCCGCGGGAAGGGCCTGGCACACCTCCAACAACCCAGCAGTTTAAGGGTTAAAGAAAATTTGTGCAAACAGGGACTTCCAAAGGATACCACAGCTGTTTTATTCCTGGACAATTGTTGGGCTCACCCCTCCCACAGAAAAAATGAGGAATGGAAATACTGTATCTGTCATCTACCTGCCCCCAAAAGTTACAAGCCTGTTGCAACTGATGGACCAAGGTGTGATTCAAAACACCAAGAAATTGTATCATCCTGACTTTGTGAGATGCATGGTAAACCATGAGGGCAGTATCCCAGATTTTCAGAAGAGTATAAACATTAGGGAAGTCATCTACAGTACATGATTTCATTTGCCTGGAACAATGAGAAACAAGTCACTGCAGCATCATTGAGGAAAGTTGTCGCCGCAAGTTACGGAAGTTGTAGCGACAAATGAGAGGGCTGGTGGCTGGTGGAACGAAGATGATGAGTGTGCAGGCGGCAAGTGAAAGTTACACGGCAAATTTTGAAGGCTTTACACAGTCTGAACAGGATTCTGACAAGGTGAATGATCAGATGTGTGAACTGATGGCTTCAAGCAAAGCACTGGTTGACAAGGATGAAAATGTGCTTGACAAATGACATGTTGCTGATGCATATGTTCCTCTAACTCAAACTATGAATGATGACAAAATAATTGCAGCAGTTAAACTAGGTGATCATCAGGAACAAATGAGAGGATGAAGAGGATGAAGCCATTAAAGCGACCAGGGGGGCTGCTCTCAATGGGCTGCAAACTTACGAGTGCTGTACATCAGTTTTCCACAAAAACAAAAAATTTGTGTCCCTTCAAGACATTATGCACCTTATGATGCAAAATAATATTTTGCATGAACATTATAGTTGTCTCAAGCAAACAGACACTTAAACGCTCTTTGCTCATGCTGCACAAAAACAAGACACACCCATTGTGACACTGGGATCATCAACAGCTCCTGATGTGACCCCAGGACCATTGACAGCTCCTGATGTGACACTAGGACCATCAACAGCTCCTGATGTGACACAAGGACCATCAACACAGACAACCCAGACGATCCAGACCTGGAGTTGTCTGACATGACAACCTAACCCTAAACAGTAATGTACAATAAAAAAATGTAATAAAAATCAAAAAAGGAAACAAAAATTGACTAGTGTTTAAGTCACAATTTCAACAGTGAAGAAGTCACGATTGTGAGTGATTCAGAATGTTTACTTTGCACAGATTATTGACCTTTTCATTCTGTTAAAGGGTTCGTAAGTTACGACTTCAACAATTGAGAAGTTATGATTGTGAGTGATTCAGAATGTTTACTTTACATAGATTATAAAACTTTCCATTGTGTTAAAGGGCTGGGCTTGTCTTCTGCATGGTGACCTACACATCAACTATTCACAGTAAGTGAACCAAATTATTTTCATTTTGTCAGTGTTTGCTTGCCTAAGTATGTCCTTTACCCTTCATCATCTGGAAAACTCCTATAACCGGCTATGGCCAAACCTAGCCACAGCCAGATATGGAAGGTTTTACTGTACTTGTAGGTCTGGAGAAGGCATCTGGTAGGGTAATTAAGAGATGCTGTACACAAGCAATGAGAAAGCTGAGACTGAAAGTGACATGTACGCATGATAATGAAAATGTAAGCCGGTGAAGGTTTAAATCCAAGGGGTAGTTGGGGTTCATTGCTCATGTAATGCCACTCAGGGATGAGTGATGTTGGTCACTCTCATCTTAAATGTCTGGACAAACTTACCTAGCCCCGGACTCCTACACTCCTCTGTGGGGCGATATAGGATTGGATGATGATGATTGTTTCGTTTCGTTTTTGAAGGCTCCAACATGCTTGCATGCATCGGCCTTGGTCACCTAATGGCGGCCATTGTCATTTCTGTACGTTTAAACATGCGAATATCCTCTCCCTTTACTGCCCTGGTCTCACTACCATACAGCATCACACTCCTAACACATGCTCCATACAAAGACCCCTTAGCACGTAAGGAGAGTCCCCTCAATGTCAGGAGAGGCAACAGCTCCCTGAACTTCTTCCAACCACTTCTCACCCTAGCAACCGAGCTAACTCCAGCCCCACCTCTGGCACATAACATGTCTCCCAAATAACAAAACTCCTCCATACACTCAAGAGACTCACCAGCAAGTTCAACCCTCTCATGCCTAACAATCTCCACCCGCTCTCCCTGACACGCCGCACACATGAAATCAGCATTATCTCGCGCCTAACAATCTCCACCTGCTCTCCCCGACACGCCGCACACATGAAATCAGCATTATCTCGCTCCTAACAATCTCCACCTGCTCTCCCTGACACGCCGCACACATGAAATCAGCATTATCTCGCAGTCTACCTCTAATACCACTACATCTCTTGTGCACCCATTTATCACAAACACTACACAAGATGGAATTACTTCCCACACCCTTGTGGCAAACTGCACATGGCCACTCTCACTCTCCTCTGATTGTACCGCCACCAACCCTAGATATCATCACTTTTGTTTTATCTGCATTTACCCTTAAGCCCTTGTGCCCCATACCATCTCTCCACTAATTAAATCTTTCCTCTGCCTCCTTTTCATTCTCTGCAATCAACACAAAATCATCAGCATACAACAAACATCTCCCATGGGAGTCCATCTCAGAAGTCATATGAGAGGGCTTCAAGCACCATGATAAACAATAAGAGACTCAAAACTGACCCCTGATGCACACCAACATTCACGGAAAACTCATCACTCAAAACTCCATTCACTCTTACCTGGGTGCGAGCACCCACGTACATGGCCATAACCACCCTAAGCAGCCACTCTTCCAACCCTAGATTTCTCATTGCCCACTTCACCAACTCTCTAGGGACTCTGTCAAAGGCCTTTTCCAAATCAACAAAAACAAAATACAATTCCCTTTTCTTTCCAATATATATCTCCTGGAGCTGTCGAACAATGAACATGGCATCAGTGGTCCCCCTGCCTGGCATACACCCAAACTGCATCTCATTGATATTCACTCTTTCTCTAATCATACCTTCTAGAACTCTCTCCATTACTTTCATTATCTGATCCAAGAGCTTTATACCTTTGTAATTTCCTCTTTCCAGGGCATCACCCTTCCCTTTGTACACATTTACAATTACACTCTTCAGCTAATCATCTGGGACAACACACACATATATAATCATGTTTATCAGGTCAGTGACTAACCTCACACCAGTATCTCCTGAGGCCTTCAACATTTCGGCAGTCAACCCAGACACACCTGCCGCCTTCCCCACCTGCATCCTGCCTATTGCCTGACTCACAGTAGCAGCGTCAATCAAAGGCCAAGGGCCAAACACTGGATCAGCTGGCTCCAAACCTTCCCTACCCCAATCAAACGAGGTCCTCATTCAACAACCGGCTATAATGTTCTCTCCATGCATCTTTAATATCCCCACTGTTCACCACTACCCTTCCTTTATCATTCTTCACACACTGCTCACCTACAATGTCCTGATTATCCCTCTTCACATGATTTGCCACCCTAAAAATCATATTTTTCCTTTCTCCATGATTTAGATTATCAAGTAAAAGTCTTTGTGACTCAGATTTCGCCCTGTATACCTCTCTTCTAGCCCTGCGTTTGGCAGCCAAGTACTCCTCCCTGTTACCACCCTTCTTCCATTCCCGGAAAAGCCTTCTTTTCTCCTTAACTGCGGCTTCTACACTCTCATCCCACCACCAAGTTACTTTATGTCTTGGTGGGCCTCTTGTCCAACCACATATTGCATCGGTAACTCTCAAGAGTTGTTCTTAAGGGCTCTATACTGTTCATTAACGCCTCTATCTATGAGTCCCTGTTCAGCCACCACTCTCCTCATCTCACTATAAAAGGGATCCCTTACTGATTGGTTTCCCAGCTTCCATATTTTCCTCCTAGGTACATATGTCCTCCTTCTCATCACACGTTCCTTAAGCACCATGTCACAAATCAACAGTTTGTGCTGCTGCAGACACTCCTCACTTCCTATAACTTTAACATCCCTCACTAACCTCCTAACAACCCTCCTGACCAGAAAATAATCTATCTGACTACTATTTCCCCTGGACTCGTACGTAATCAACCGACTCAATCTTTTTCTAAAATGTGTGTTGCACACAATCACGTCCATAGCCTCCCCAAACTCGAGTATTCTTTCCCCTTCCGGATTCCTCACACCATATGCATATCCTCCATGGACTCCTTCATAACCTTGAGCTGCTTCACCCACATGACCATTTAAATCCCCTCCCAGAACCACTACCTCATCACCACCCATACCACTTACTACATGTATTAAATCATCCCAAAATCTATCCTTCTCTGTGTGAGAAATTATAATGTATAGAGTGAGGAGTTCTCAGTAACAGTGGGTGTGAATCAGAGTTGTCCTGAGCCCTTTTCCATTCATCTAGGTTCTTGAAGTACATTAATAACACAGGATTTCGCATCTACGCTGCCATGGAAGTTATTTATTTATTTATTTTTTTTATGTGACCGACTCTGGGCAAAGGCTTCAGGGCCTATGTCTTGGTGGCAGTAGCCTATCCCAAGGCCCAGTAGTCCTCCTACACCTCCACATGTCACCACTGCAGATGATCCATGTCTAGCTGCTTTTAACAAGCTGGGTGCTGTGGAGAAATTTAGAATAATGGAGGAAAGTTATCTGGGCTACAGGTCTGAGAGTAAATGTGGGGAAAGACAAAGGTTATATTTAGTGGTATGGACAAAAATGTTATTAGAGGGTGGTCAGTAGCTTCGCACCTTATACTGTACTGTACATAACAGGGGCTGGTAATAACTATCCTGTGTATGGTTTGTGAAGAGTGGGAACATAACAAACATAAAACTACAGTGTTGAAAGGTAGACTGCAAAGATAGCCAGTTTCAAGTGTGTCATATAGAAGGGATCTTGTATCTGGCAAAGACTAAAAGACATTACCTAACAGAATCTGACTCCTGAATATGTTGACAACTTTCATGCTTTGTATAATACAATTAGGAAGGCAAGGGGAGGTGATGTAGACATTATTTCAACTGAGAGAACTATTAGGGGCTAGAAGAAATCTTGATAAGCTTTTTGTCCATACTGACTCTTTGTTGGCAACACTTCACTGGACACAACATGAAAAGTCAAAACTAATATCATACTAGTCTACTGCTTGATGTCACATCCCAGAGGAGGTGAATTTGACAAAAGGACTTTTAGGTGTGTCTGTCCCTACACAGCAATGACTCCTCTTTCCAGGGCAAATCACCACCATCCTTCCTTGAACATAAATTTTTAGCACAGGGACTTCCACTTGCACATGGAAATCCCTGCTAAAACACATATATTCACACACCTTTATCTCTCTACATCGATTTAGGTCTCTCCCTCTTTCCTACCAACTTGCTTTTACATGCAATGTTCTCCTAACTGACTCAATCTACATTTTTTTTTTTCCATCATCCAATCCTACATTGCCCTATGAGAAGCGTAGGAGTCCAGGGCTAGGCAAGTTGGTCCTGATATTTAAGATGAGAGTGACCAGCCTCACTCATCCCTGAGTGGCATTACGTGAGCAATAAACCCCAACCATCCCTTGGATATAAACCTTCACCAGCTCAATCCGACTGGAGCGCCGTAATTACTCACTAAACTACCAGGTGCCAAAATTTGGTTATATGGTTACCACTCACTGTAGTAAATAGTTTCCTGATGTACAGGAAACCATTTGGTTTGTCACTCAGTGTAGAGTCACCCACTGGCAAAAGAAAGAGGAAAGAATGAAGGAAAGAAAGACAGAAGAGGAAGTGTAAAATCACCTGTAGACAGAAGGATGAGGAAATAATGAAGGAAAGAAAGACAGAAGAGGCTGGAAGGAAAGAAGGATGAAGGAGAGGAAAGGGCAGATACCCGAGAGCAGCACTACATCGAGTGAGTGGATGGTGAGTACCCCCACCTACCACATGTACAAAAGATATAGAGATAAAAAAAAATTATATATATATATATTGTGGTACCGACTGCGTTATATGGGGCTGAAACATGGAATATGGGAGTAGCAGACAGGAAAAGTTTGAATGTAATGGAGATGAGGTGTCTGAGGAGTATGTGTGGAGTGACGCGTATGGATCGAGTGAGATATGATGAAGTACGAAGGTGAACTGGAATTGTTTGGGAGATGGTTGATCGAGTTGAGCAGAGGGTGTTGCGATGGTTTAGGCACATGAAGAGAATGGATAATGAGCGATTGGTGAAAAAGATAACTAGATTTGATGTGAGAGGTGTAAGGCTGAGAGGAAGACCACGAGTAGGATGGATGGACAATGTGAAGAGAGCGTTGGATGCAGAGGGTTGTCTGTTGAGCAAGGAAGAGTGGCTGCGTGTGACAGAAATGAATGGAGAGAAATTGTGAATGAATAAATGATGACACAGCCCTGAGGGGATATTCTCCCGCATTTTGTCTGATCAGCTGATCATGTCAGGTAGATGGGTCCATTATGATGTGGCAGGGGTAAACCAGCTTTGCTGTCGGGCCCTGCTGTGGATGGCACTGACTGCACTGTGTGGTTTGACCCTCGTGCGGTGTGGTGCTGTGAGGATCTGTCCCTTCTCCCCTTTGGGGCTAAGATGCGAATGAATGTGTTTGAGTGGATGAGTGAATTGGAGGTGTGTTGACCTGTCTCGGCTACCTCCCTTTTCTTGGGGGAAGCAGCCTAGGTATATAGATAGATATATATAGATGACATACTGTATACAGGTACAACTTCAGCAGATACAATTCTGTAGGTAACAGTTATATGGCCCCAAATATTTCCACATAAAATTAGTAAAACTGAAATTTAAATCAGAGTAGCAAATTGAACCTGAAAAAACAATATCATCATGTGAAACTGAAATGACCAAATTACATTCCCTTGAATAACTAAGAAAATGCAGTTTGCACATTTACCTCGTAGCCTAGAGGGTACAGTATTTTACAACTCATCGTAGCATATCATACATTTAAAAACATTTTGCTTATTAATTGCAATTTAAATTGGGAGCTTTGATTCCAATTAAAACCCCTCTAACTTAAAATGGAAAACAAACAATCCCGATTAATATGAATACATACCAAGGTATGTACAGAAAGAATCTTATGTATTCTCTCAAATATATCTACTGAGTCATCTGTAGGGATGATAATTTGTTGCAAGGTAGCAAAACCATATGCTTTATGTATATGTTGTGTGATGGGATGGGACTCCACTATGTGGAGTTCCATTTGTATGACCCACCACTGGCACAATTGTTCCTCTAGTGGCAGTCAACCCTGACCCCACCTGTTCCATATGTGACTTCCACTGTTAATGACTACCCAATCACATGAAAATGACTCAAGTACATCCAAGGCAAGTAATGATGAACATGAAACTTCCCTAACGGAGTTCCACTGGCTTCCATTCTTTCACTAGGGCTTTTCAACCTACATATACATGATATTCCCACACCCTAAATGCCCATAAACATTGCCTCATATGATGATAAAATTACCATAACAACCACACATGACACTGCAGACAGCCTGCACGCTGCAAAAAGACTGCCTCAACACACTTGAAGCATGGGACAAGAACAGCACACTGATAATTGCTCCAGTCAAATCCACCGCCACACTCATCATTAGCAAGCATCATGAGCACAGATGCACACTTTACATCACACACCAATGTACCTGTGCCACATCCATCCCCCACTATGATCCCTGGAGTGACATGATACTGGATTCACTTTTACTGACCACATACAAGATATTAAGAGGTGGTGCACCCCCAGATTCAATGCAGATAGGGCAATTATTTGGACAGACTCTGGGTAAGGAAAAGAAACATTCTCCCTACTCTACACACAATAAATCAAATCAGAAATGTTCTATGCCTCCCCAGCATTAGCCCTCATCCTATCACCCTCTACAACACCCTACATATCATCACTGGCTGTACTAATACTACTCTTATGGCTCATACTTTGAAACAAATTCTATAAGACACCTACACTAACACACAGTAAGTAAAGAAAATAATCCAAAACAATCCAAAACCGGTCAAAGATTCAGCAGACATCAACAAATCTATAGTAATCACTGGTATTGAGGAGGAGGAAATAAAAAGTAAGATTTCAAGAGGCAAAAAGGAGATGGCAAATGTAATGAACATATTGAAGGAAGTATCAGAGGAAATCAGTAGTAAAGACATAGAGGAACACAAAAGGCTAGGGAAATACAAGAGAAATAAATCAAGGCCTCTGAAAGTAACCTTCCAGAGTGCAAACACTGTGGAAGAAATACTGAAAAATGCAAACAAACTTATGGAAAAAGAAGGTTTCAAAAATGTATGGATAAAAAGATGCCTAACTCAAGAGGAGCTGGGTTTACTAAAAGAGAAGAGGGAGGAGGCAAAAACCAAGAATGAGGGAAGATCAGAAGAAGAGAAAAACACATTTTTTTTTACAAAGTAATTGGATTGCAGGTACAAAAGTGGTACATAAACAGGAGGGAATAAAAAGGAGGAAGGTAGCAGACCCAAGTCATGACAAGTATGTAAATAAGATGATTAAGTTGATGTACTCAAATGTAGATGGAATGGTATCTAAATTACTAGAGATGAATGATTACATTAAAGAAAAGGAACCACATATTGTCTGTCTAACTGAAACAAAATTAACATCAAGGATATCAAACGATACCCTAAACCTAGAGGAATACAATACCTGGAGAAGAGATAGGAGCTTAAAGAAAGGAGGAGGAATTATGATATAAACAAAGTAAAATCTGCAAGTCAAAGAAACAGAAGTAGATATACCCTCACAGATAGAACTGATCACAGTACAGATTAGTACATCTGAAGGGAAAATAACTGTGGCAAATCTATACATGCCACCCAGATCAAACATTTGGGAAAAAGGTGAATATGAAGACCTGGCAGAGAGTACAGTTCAAAGTTTAAGAGCATTACTACATAGAATGGAGGAGAAATCTGAAAGAATTATAATATCTGGAGATTTCAATACAAATATAAACTGGAATACATTATATATAAAGAGTCAGGAATGCTGTTGGGACCAAAAGCTCCTGGACCTTGTGCACGAGTTTTTCCTAACACAACATGTAAAAGAAAGCACCAGAAAAAGAGGACTAGATGTACCATCAGTACTAGATTTTATATTTACTAGGCAAGAAAATGATATTGACAGTATTATGTATCACCCTCCATTCAGAAAAAGCGACCATGCAGTATTAAATTGCAACTTCAGGATTGCATATATAACATAGTTAACAGTACTGAAAGCTACAAAAAGGGTCTTAACCATAAAAAGGGAAACTACCATGACCTAAAGAAATACTTCTTAGAAATAGATTGGGAAAAAAAGCTCAAAGGACAAGATTTAAATGTTATATATAGAAAATTCTGTGAACTTTATGAAACAGGAGCCCAAAATTACATCCCTCAGCACAAAGAAGCAGAAATGACAATAAAGAAATGGTTTAATAAAGAATGTAAAAAATCAAAAGAAAAAAGAGACATTGTGGAATAGATACAGAGGACACAATAGTGAGAGGGCATATAACAACTATAAACAGGCAAGAAACGAATGCACAAGAATAAGGAGAGAAGCCCAAAAACAGTTTGAGAAGAACATCATTAACAAATGTAGTGGTCAACCGAACCTATTTTACAGCTACATCGGAAGCAAAACCAAAATAAAAGACAAAATATAATCCATTACGGATGGAGGGATAATATACATGAGAGAAAGATATTTGTGAAGCACTAAATAAGAATTTCCAATCAGTTTTTACAGAAGAAAAATTTTCTGAGTCGGATGACACGAAACATGCATGCCCAAACATATTACCAGATATACAAATATCAGAAAAAGAAATACAGGAGGAGATAAGTAAATTAGACAAAGGAAAAGTAAATGGTCCAGACGAAATTTCATGTTGGGTCCTACATGAATGTGTAAAGGAGTTAAGAAGACCATTATATTAACTGGTAATATTTAAGGAATTCTTGGGTCAAGGTAAACTACCTGATATTTGGAAGAAAGCAAACACTGTCCCCTTATTAAAGAAAGAGAATAGACAAAATCCACTCCACTACCGACCAATATCACTAATCAGTGTTGTAAGATACTGGAAAAGCTGATAAGGAAAGTTTGGGTTAACCGTCTAGAAGAACACAATATGATAACAGAAAGGCAATTTGGTTTCAGAAAAGGAAAACCGTGTGTTACTAATCTATTAAGCTACTATGACAGAGTTGCAGAAACACTACAGAAAAGAGAAGGATGGATGGACAGTATCTATATAGATTTCAAGAAAGCATTTGACAGAGTACCGCACCAACAATTGGGTTAACTGTCTAGAAGTACACAATATGATAACAGAAAGGCAATTTGGTTTCAGAAAGGGAAAATCGTGTGTTACTAATCTATTAAGCTACTATGACAGAGTCGCAGAAACACTACAGAAAAGAGAAGGATGGATGGACAGTATCTATATAGATTTCAAGAAAGCATTTGACAGAGTACCGCACCAAAGACTCTTGTGGAAACTGTACCATCAAGGAAGAATGCGAGGCAAACTATACAGTTGGATGCAAGATTTTCTCAGGAAAAGGGAAGTGAGAACAGTACTAAGAGGAAACTACTTATCATGGAGGGAAGTGACTAGCGGAGTTCCACTGGGCTCAATGTTGGCACCAATTATGTTTTTTGTGTACATAAATGACATAGCTAGTAATACTGGAATGAAAGCTATTTAAATACTGTATGTTTGCAGATGATGCAAAAATACAAAAAGAATTACTAACAAAGACTCTTGTAAAGAACTACAAGAAGATTTAAATAAACTTCATGAATGGAGTAATAAATGGCAAATGGAATTCAATGTGGACAAATGTCATGTAATCAAGTTTGGTAAAAGTGGGAAAAGACCAGATTTGGATTATAAGCTAGGAAGTAAAACCCTACACAAATCAGAAAGAGAGAAGGACTTAGGTGTGATTATCAATGACAGACTATCTCCGGCTGACCATATAAATGAGAGGGTATGAAACATGTATACACTGCTTGCAAATATGAGAATGGCATTCACATACATAAATGAAGACATGCTGAGGAAGATAATAACATCCTTCATCAGACCAACCTTGGAGTATGCATCAGTAGCCTGGAATCCTCATCTCCAGAAACACTTAGATAATACTGAAAAAGTTCAGAGGGCTGCTACAAGATGGGTACCAAACTTAAGGGATCTAAGCTATGAAGAACGAAAAGAAAAACTGAGGGAAAAGAGAAGACATGATTATACTATATAAATGCATATCAGGGAAGGAGAATATAGACATAAATGAATATATAACCTACGGGGAAGCATCAGCAAGACGACACTGCAAAAAACTGCACAAAAAGAGAGGTGATAAAGATGTATGGAAATTTAGTTTCCCAAATAGGGCAACTGATCAGTGGAATGCACTACTGAATGAAATAGTGTGTGCCAAAACAATTTATAAATTGAAGGAAATGTATGATGAAAATGGTTTAAGACATGGGACAGTACGAGCTTGACTCATTCCTGCAAAGATACAATTATGTAGGTAAGAGAACATACATACATACATACATACATACATACATACATACATACATACATACACACACACACACACACACACACAGACACACATACTCTCTCTCTCTATCTCCTTCAGACCTAACCTTGGTATCCTTTGAACCAAACCTAAGCACACTAGTCACATTACTCTATGTACCTACTGTCAGACACCTTAATCCCATAAGGTGTGGCCACAAACAAACTGCCTCCGTGTCACCCTGTCCCCCGCTATTTCACTGCCCTCCCCCCAGTTCACACACCCCCTCTCAAAAAGCTCTCCTCTTCACCCATCCATTTCATCCTCAGCCTCCCCCTCCCTCTCCCCCCCCTCCACCTCACTTACATACACTCTCCTCTTTAGTCTCTCGCTTTCCACCCTTTCCACATGGCCAAACCACCTCAAAGTTTTTCTCCTAACACTTTCTATCACATACACATCCACACCACAACACTCCTTCACTTCCTCATTTGTCAGTCTGTCTCTCAATGTAACTACACTCCAGCAAACACTGAATTGACGGGCCAGTACTGGCATATAACGGGACTAAGGGAACACGGCAACCATGTATTAGATCGACTCCTGCCCATAATATTCTTTTTATATTGGGCCAATTGATGTAAAACGTGTTGGGCCGATATATAAATAAAACGTTTTTCGACACTGGGCTCAAATGGCAGCCATACATTGGACCGAATCCTAGCCATAATATTCTGTTTATATCGGGCGCCAACTGATGTAAAACTTGTGTTGGGCCGATATATGAATAAAACTTTTTTTTCGACACTTGACTGAAACGGCAACCATACACTGGACCGATTTCTGGCCATAATATTCTGTTTATATCGGACCAATGGATGTAAATCTTCTGTTGGGCTGATGTATAAATAAAACTTGTTTTTCGACACTGGGCTGAAACGGCAAGCATACATTGGACTGATTCCTGGCCATAATATTCTGTTTGTATCGGGCCAGTTGATGTAAAACTTGTGTTGGGCCGATATATAAATAACACTTTTTTCCGACACTGGGCTGAAACAGCAACCATACATTGGACTGAGTAATTCCTGGCAGTAATGGTTATATATATATATACAGTACATCCTTCAACTTTGCAAATCACCAGTTTTGCGAGGTAGTTCCAAGTCATTTATTTTTTAACATTTATGAACTTTGCGAGCGATCACACACTTTGCGAGGTCGAGTGGTGGGAAAGTCGTCTTCCCGCACTACTTTGGCACGCGGAGTAGTGACGTCGTGGTTCGCTGGGCGTACTGTGCCTCCTAGTTCGGTGTTCTGCCGCCCCGCCACGTTTGTTTACACCACAGTAGTCACACCCAAGCCTTGCCCCGCCACCAGTCCCGTACACCACGCCAGTCTTCACATCAGTGTAAATATGCATTTTTTTCTTTTTTATGTTTCTTACCTATGATATTTTCATAATAATATTACTGTACAATACATCAGTCCAAGTTTGTTTCATTTATCATCATAAAATTAAGAGGTAGAGTCGAGAGAAAGAGTGTGGAAAAAGTGCTTACCTTGGGGTGATGTCGACCAATTTACCTTTATTGCATATATTTAATTGTTTCAACTTTGCGAATTTCGGTTTTGCGAGTTTTTTTTGTCGACCATATTCTCGCAAAATTGGAGGAAGCACTGTACCTGTATATTTCTATAAAATGGGCCTATTGATGTAAAACATGTATAGGACAGATATATAAATATACCTTTTTTTCTCTCTCGAAAACTGGGTCAAGATTCGTATTAAAATGTTGGCCCAATATATGTGTTGTTCACCATGCCTATCAAACATGCACCTAACAACTGAGTGATATAATTATACCTATCAAACATGCAGCTAACAACTGAATGATATAATTATACATCATCCATCATAGATCATCTTCATCTATTGGATAATTGTAATATATTTTATATAACAAAGAAAATTTGACAGAGATGGGAGTTTTCCACAAGCTACTGTCTTGTTACAAAACAAAAGTCTTATTTTTGGTAATGTTTTTATGGAACTAAACTTGTTTTCAGCTTAGCAGATCATAATTGATAATATTAATATTAATGGAGCATTGGTGTACACACAAAATATAAACGACTGGCCTATAAAATGGTCAGAGTTGCAGTAATAACGAACTTCTTCCGTGGCTCAGTGGTAAGATGCACATGATGTGCTGGAAGCACAGGTTCGAGCCCCGCACCAGGCAGTTAATTTAATTTGTTTCATTTCTGACATTCCATCACTTGGCAGCAATTCGAGACATAAGGAGATACTGAGCTGGCAACATACTGTAGTGCGTACACATAGATGTATGTAAGCTGGGTAAGAGACTCCACTAAATCAGCTGTCAAATGCGTGGGCTGTACGGTAGGAGTTCAGAGGACGAAGGTTTGAATCCAGACTTTTTTAAAGAAACATTTTAAAGCTAAAACTTTACAATGTTATTCCCTCAAAGGAAGAAAAAGTCAGTTTCAAGATCTGTTAATTTCGTGCTATCCAGACACTCTTGCTTGTAAATTGGCCCGATTACTAACACCCGATTAAGGCTTCCATCACCGGCCCATTACGAATCCTGTATTGTACCGATACATCCCGGGGTGCGAACGAATAACTGATATAAGTCGGACCAACATCAAATGCCAGAGTTTACATCATTGGTCCGATATATGAAAGGTCGGAGTGCCAGCATTGGAACAATACTGGCCCATGTATTTTATGTTTGCTGGGACATGCCCCACTCATGTAACTCATTTCCACTGCTCTCACTCTTGACTTCTGTCTCTCCAACAAGGTCAAAGCTGCACTTCCATATGTTACAGTTGGTATCACACACACACACACACACACAGACACACATACTCTCTCTCTCTATCTCCTTCAGACCTAACCTTGGTATCCTTTGAACCAAACCTAAGCACACTAGTCACATTACTCTATGTACCTACTGTCAGACACCTTAATCCCTTCCATGTTCACCTCTCTATTTCTCATCACTACTTTCAAAGAACCAGCACCCTTTCTTCCTGTTGTACCCTTTCAAGCATTTCATCCTCCAAACTTGCATCCTTACTCAACACACTACATAAGTACTTAAATGCACTCACATTTTCCATTTCCTCATCATCCAACCACACTGTACATTTAGTGATCTCATTTCTCTCGAAGACCATAACGTTACTCTTCCCTACAGTCAACTTTAGCTTCCGTTTCTTACACACACTCCCAAACTCATTCACCAAGCCCTGCAGTTCCCCTTCCTCTTCACTTAACAATACAGTATCATCTGAAACAACAGTACAGGAAGTTTCCAAATGCTGCCCTCTCTCATTAGGGCCACTCCAATACCCACTGCTCTACACTGTACCTCTTTTATAACCCCATCCATACACAGACTGAACAATCATGGAGACATGACACATCTCTGTTTCAAACCAACATTCAGAGAGAAAAGTTCACTCAGCTGGCTATCCACACACACTGCAGCCTTAGCACCCTCATACATACTCTTCACAGCATTCAATAATTTCCCATTTACTCCATATATTCCTAATATTTTCCACATTCCTTGTCTATTCACTCCATTATATGGTTTCTCCAAATCCATGAACGTCACATACAACTTCTTTCCCTTCTCTAAAAACTTTTCCACTAAAGACCTAAGGATGATTATGTGATCCACACAACCTCTTCCTTTCCTAAAACCTTCCTGTTCTTCTCCAACTAATTCCTCTATTATTTCCCTAACCCTGTCAATAAGGATCTTACCACATATTTTCTTATTACGCTAAGAAGACAAATGCGACCATGATTACCACACACTTTTTTTTCCCCTTTTCCTTTGTAAGGAGGAATAATTATACATGACCTTCAATTCTCTGTGACTACCTTCCTCCCAGGCTAATCTGCATACCTTCCATATCCATTCTGCTACTATCTCTATCCCTTGCTTCAGCATTTTGCCACACACTCTATCAATTCCTGTGGCTTTCCCCATTTTGACTTTCTTCATTGCTTCCACTACGTCCATCCTACTGATCTTTTCCTCCCTTCTCACCACCTTCCTTCTCTTAACCGTTACCCAGCCATTTATACTCGCATTACTTTCATTCTCTATGTTTAACAGTTCCTAAAAGTGTTCTCCCCATCTGTTCACTTTTTCTCCCTTCTCCACAATCAGTCTACCATTTTTATCTTTCACTCCCTACTAGCTTCTTTATCACCTAACTCTCTTTACCTCTTTCCAGAACATTTTCTTACATTCCTCACCCACTCTCTTCTTACCCTCTCTTACTAATGGTTTCACCTCTCTCTTTCTCTACATAAAACTCTCTTCCACTTCTCAACTTCCTCCATGACTCTGCTTCCCATCCACTCACTATATGTATTCTTCTTTAGTGCCATAGCTTGCCTCACCTCTTCATTCCATCATGCTGTTCCATGCACCCTCTTTTGTCTCCTCTTCACCCCACACGCCACCTTGCATGATGCACAGATTTCATCTGTGAAAATCTTGCACAGACCTTCTACCTCCTCCATTTGCTCCAAATCATATTTACCCAATCACTCTTCCACTTCTCTCTGATATTCTGCCTTTTTTCCATCCTCTTGCAACCTTTCTACCCATCTTGTATGAACTACTTCCTTCTGCCCTTACCTCCTTCTATTCCTCAACTGCACTTGAACCTTGACTTTCACCAAAGCCAAGTGTTGGTCAGAAAGTCCACTCCCCCAACTTCTGTGTGATCTTTCATCCATTACATACCATCTCATTCTGTCATCCAAACACATAATGAATCACTGCCTTCTGTTCATTCAGTTCAACAACCACCCTTCTCATCACTTGCCATGTACACCTGTGGATCATTTTGTGCGTAAAGAAGGTACTGGCTATCCCCAACCCCTTCCCACTACAAATGCCCACCAGAGCACTGCCATTTTCATCTACTACTGCGGACACACCCCACTCACCAACTACTCCATCCACATTCCCCACTTTTCCACTCATAGCAGAAGTAGACTGTAGCACCAGTCGAGCAGGCAGTACTCCCAAGGTGGATGGAAAGCTGGTGATAGGGAGAGCTGGACTAGTTCCCGACCATCCCCCTTTGCTGAACTTTTTCAGTGCCTCAGTAACATAGAGCATAGGTCAGCAAGCTCTCCAATACAAGTTTCTCTACATGCACACTACACACTACACTTCCTTTTAAAAATTTACAAAACTGGCAACCGTTAATGATGCCTTGGAATTCCCAGGGAGGGGGGGAACATAAATGCCCCCACCATCCGCCCCTCTCCCGGTGACGACTCTGAGAGTTGCCTGGAACCACTGTCTGACTCACTTCTTCTTTATTTCTGCAATATTCGCAACCTTTCCTCTAACTTTTGCTCTGTTGAGCACCACCTCTTCTCCTCTAAACCTCACCTTCTCTTCCTCTCTGAGACTCAGCTGTCTGAAGCAACTGACAGCAAACTCTTTTCTGTATCCTCCTACCATCTCTATTCTCATTTCAAAGCCAAAGGTGGCTGTTGTGTAAATGTACGCAACAATCTATCTTGCTCTCAAGTTCTTGAACTTGATTCTTCGGAATTCTCTACTCTCTGGTTTCAGCTGTCCTGTCATTCTCTGACTAAATATATCTGTGCTGTTAACTTATCGCCTAATTCTACTGACTATCAAAAATTCTTTGACTATCTTACTTCTACGATGGAACACATTCTACCCATTTCTCCTTTCTCTAAAATCTCCATTCTAGGAGATTTCAATGTTCACCACCACCTTTGGCTCTCCTCTCCTTTCACTGATCCACCTGGTGAACAAGCCTACATCTTTTCTATCCTTAATGACCTAGAGCAGCTTGTACAGCACCCTACCCGTATCCCTGGTCGCCTTGGAGAAAGTTCCAACATACTTGACCTCTTCCTGACATCTAATCCTTCTGCTTATACTATTAATCTTTCCTCTCCGTTGGGCTCCTCCGATCATAACCTTAACCTGTCCTATCACTCCGGTACGGCCTGTGGACCCTCCAAAGAAACGTAGTCTGTGGCACTGGAGCTGTGGACTGGGAGGCCCTCAGACAGTACTTCTTTGATTTTCCCTAGAATGATTATTGCTTCCATGGCTGTGAACCATCTGAGTGTGCTTTGCACATTATGGGCATGGAAGCATACATTCCTTTCTCATATCCTCTGACTAATGCAAGAAAGCCTTGGTTTAATCACGCTTGTTCTAATGCTGTCCGCAACAAGGAGAGTGCCTATAAAGGTACCGGAGCCAACTCACCCCTGAATCACATCTTTTTTATGTTTTTGCCAGGAATCGTGCTAAGTCTGTCCTTCACTCTGCTAAAAATAATTTCATCCATACTAAATGCTCTCAACTCTCCAACTCGAATTCTTCCCACTCCTTCTGGCACCTTGCCAAAAACCTTTCTAACAACTTTACCTCAACATCCTTCCCTCCTCTTTTCTACTCTGATGGCTCTGTACCTATTTCTTCTACTGATAAAGCTAATCTCATCGCTCAGACTTTCTCCTCCAATTCCACCTTTGACAATTCCGGTGTTGTTCCTCCGTCACTTCCCCCCCTCTGACTCCCTCACAGCTGACATTAAAATTTCTTCAGCTGATGTACTTTCTGCCATCACTGGCCTCAATACTAACAAGGCATATGGGCCTGATGGAGTCCCTCCTGTTGTCCTCAAGAACTGTGCTTCTGTGCTTACACCCTGCCTAGGTAAACTCTCTCGCCTTTGTCTATCAACTTGTACCTTTCCTTCTTGCTGGAAGTTTGCTCTCATTCAGCCAGTCCCAAAGAAGGGTGACCATTCCCAACCCTCTAACTATCGTCCAATTGCTTTAACATCCTGTGTCTCAAAAGTTTTTGAGTCGATTCTTAACAGAAAAATTTTAAAGCATCTTTCCTGTCACAACCTTCTTTCTGATCGTCAGTATGGGTTCCGTCAGGGATGCTCCACTGGCGATCTTCTCACCTACCTTTCAAACTCCTGGTCATCCTCCTTTCGGGACTTTGGCGAAAGCTTTGCCATTGCACTTGACATCTCAAAGGCTTTCGATCGAGTCTGGCACAAATCTTTAATTTCCAAATTGCCCTCTTACAGCTTCTATCCTTCTATCTGTACCTTCATCTTTAGCTTCCTTTCTGGTCGTTCTATAGCTGCTGTTGTAGATGGCCATCGCTCTTCTCCTAGATCTATCAACAGTGGTGTTCCTCAGGGCTCTGTCCTATCACCAACTCTTCCTTTTATTCATCAATGACCTTCTAAGCTGTACATCTAACCCTATCCACTCATATGCTGATGACTCCACCCTTCACCTTTCCATTCGGTTCCTGCAATGTCCCTCTCAGCAATTACTTCAACAAACAAGGGATAAGGCTATGACACACCTAATGTCTGACTTGGCTTGTATCTCTGATTGGGGTAAAAATAATCTTGTTATTTTTAATGAATCAAAGACTCAGTTCTTACACCTATCAACCAGGCAGAATTTTCCAGAAGAGTACCCACTGATGTTTAATAATATCCTGCTTCATCCTTGAACATGCTTGGGGTTTCATTCATTCGTGACTTATCTTGGAAAGATCATATTACATCTCTTGTAAAATCTGCTTCCAAGACATTAGGTGTGCTGAACTGACGCTGTACCTTCTTTACCCCTGCACAGTCGTTAAGGTTATACAGTACATGGATTTTATTCGCCCCTGTGTAGAGTACAGCTCTCATGTGTGGGGAGGCTCCCCACATGCAGCTCTTCTCAATAGGGTGGAGTTAAAGGCTTTTCATCTCATCAACTCTCCTCCTCTTACTGGCTCCCTTCAATCTCTGTCTCTTCGCCGCACTGTTGCATCTTTATCTCTCTTCTATCACTACTTCAATGGTCACTGTTCCTCTGAACTGTCTGCTTGCATCCCTCCACCTCTACGACGAGCACGTAGCACCCTTCTAGCAACGAAGTCTCATCCCTTTTCTGTCCAACTCTCTAATGCAAGAGTTAACTGTTACTCCCAGTCCTTCATTTATGCAACAGGTCAACTCTGGAACTGTCTCCCTCTGTCTGTATTTCCTACTTCCTATGATCTTCAGTCTTTTAAATGCAGTGTGTCCAGACATCTAGAAATGATCAGATCTTGAATTTGGCTCTCTTTTGTATTGTTTTTGTTTTTTTCTTGGAAGAAATGGTTTGCGGGCTCCGGCCTTTGGTTCCTTCTTCCTAGCATTAAAACATACACACACACACACACACACACACACACACACACACACACACACACA